>PNEQ01016642.1:0-10684 GCA_003012365.1 Medauroidea extradentata
GGGGGGGGGGGGGGGGGTGAGAGAGAGAACATGTACTCTGTCCCAGAGAGCTATCAGCCTCTAGAGATAACGACCCTTCAGTCAGGCTTAGATGCGAGGCCACCTTCCAGGCAGGTTCGAGAGGGTCATCAGTATTTTCTTTACCTACTCGGCTAACAGACTGTGAAGCCAAATACTCGCTCATGTACTTGCATCCAGAAAATATCTGTGTTCATGGGGGAGGGAGGATGGGATTCATGGTTGTGTGCCGAAACTGTGATTCGGATTTGATAACAAGTTTGAGTTCGATATCCGGCGGGACGATTGCCAGTGTTCCACACGTAACAATCGTGCCGCACAATGCTTTTGTAATGGCTGGTGGATTTTCTCGCGGATCTCCCCTTTCCCCGCTCGTGTATTTCAGCATTGTCACACGCCCACATCATTTCGTCTTAACTGTGTTCAAGTGGGCTATTTTCTTTTAATAGTGTTAGATTTGTAGATGGTTCTTGCGTGTACAGTTTCCTCAAATAAAATTAATTTAGCTTGAATAGTTTTTTTTTATAATGGTGTGTCAAAGTTAAAATTTACATGTTATGCTGCATTGAAAATCATGCAAACTAATTTACTCACGCTTACGAAATAATACGTGGTAAACTGGAATGATGTTGGCTATAAAATGAAAATAATGTTGCGAGCCGCGACTGTCTGGCTGGGCGGTGTAGTACGATACTGTGGTGGCGGAACTAGGACACCCCTTTCCCACCCACTCCTCGGCGCCATGGCTGTCGGGCAGGGCGGCGAAATACAATACAGTGGCAGCAGCCCTAAAAGGCCTCCTCGGGTGCCGCATGGATTGTATTACTCCATGATAACCACCTGCACCCAGTATCGGGTAACCGAGGGAAAATATCGTGATCTGGAATGATCCTGTTCCCTCTTTATCTCTCGGGGTGGTGCTAGACTTTTAAGCGACATCTTTCCAGAGGTTTTGCTGGCAGGTGCCTAGTGTGATCTCAAGTGATAGTGACAAGTATTGGATTGCGACGACTGTTCAAGGGCGTCCAGCGAGTGGGACCGCAGCAAGTAGTAGGAAGAAGGTGATTCTAGGCCAGAAAGATTCTTCTGTATTATTTATTTGGGTCCACCATTGTGAGTGACTAGTAACCTTTCCATATACAGAGAACTTATGTAGATGTTTTCTTTTCCTTTTATGTAAATAGTAGTTATTTGTTCTGTTTGACTTTTACTATGGTAAATCTTAATAGACATATAATTTTTTTTTATACAGTTGTAAATAAACAAGGTTAGCTTTATTTTCTTTATTTTATCAAAGACCTCCATCCCCAAACGTACTCAGCCCGCAACTTGTAACAATAGTTATCTGTTTGCTCCTTGTTTCTTATTTGACCCGATTCCATTTTGGAATTTCGTGCTGTGTATGTATCTTGCTGACTAAGCATACTCTGCTTATTTTATGGTTTTCTTTTATTTGTTTAGTTTTCTTTTACAGTCATTCAATTTGCAATGGAGTACGTCCAAGAAACTGAATCTAGTCAAGAACTCGCATTGCACAGTTCTTTCAAAGATCAAATATTTACAAACCCACAATGACGTATTCCGAATTTTAAAAAATTCGCTAAAGTATAGGAATAAAGTTGGAAATTTAGCAATTTTTTAAAATACCCGAACGATGCAGTGCGAGCTTTACTAATATTTTAGTACATAGCCCAGATCATGTAGTTTCTCTGTAAATTATTTGGTTAAAGTTTTATTCGCAGAGCAGCGTAGCACGCAAATTTTGATTTTGATGCAGCGTTATGCAAAAACTATGCGAGCTATTTTTTTTCTTTTACAAAAATTTTACCCGCAAGTACTTAATATATAAATAACACTGTTTCATTAAAATATAAAATATTGATACTAAACGCTCTTGAACATCCTTAACATTGAGAGCTACACAAGGCTATTTATAAAAAGTTTTTACTCGTTTATAGTTTTCCTAGTCGAGAACTATAAACAAAGCAAGCTATGCAATGAAGATAGTGCCGCAGAGATGCAGTCAAGTGTAGCAGTGACAACATTTGTGTCACAGTTTATAAACAATGTAAAATGCAAGGACACAGCATTCAGGATTATATTTGGCACTTTTGAAAGAAAATTTTACTGTTTACGCGCGAAAATATTGTAACACGTATATAGCGCTTTGAATTTGTAGTTCGTTTATCATGATCGAAAGTTACACTGTAAACAAGACAATAATTTATAAGAAAATGTCAAATAATATAGTTGAGTTATCTACTCAAACAAGAGCGTAATCACTTCCTATTGTCGTATGTATGGTTCTGGTTTTAAAAATAGGACTATTTAATTTTTTATTAGCTGGGCGAGATAGTCATGATCAGAAATTAGTTGTCACTGACGTTTTCTTGAAGTTGCAACATTTTAGCAGTCTTGACGTTTGCAATGATAATCTATAGGTAGGGTTTTCATTCACCAGTTTTATTTTCATTTCAGCGTTCTGGTTACCAAGTTTTATTCCATAAATCCTACCCCGAATCAATATTTTTAATTTAATTCCCCTTTTTAAAAAATTATAATCCCGAGAAAAAATACGTGACGGACTAAGAAGGGCGGGGAAAAGGGAAATGTCCGAGAAAACCACGCATGCAAACAATGTCTTCTTATGTTTCCCAAAAGGGTAAAGTCTGGGACTAACCCCACCTGGAATCGAACCCAGATAGCCTTGGTGGGAGCCAAGTGGCCTTACCACTTGGGCCGAGCTCACGTGGCACAGTCAGCTGCGCACCGGTCTGAGTTACGGGGAGTTCTGGCTTCAATTCCCATGTCCGGCAGGGTGTAAATATGAATTTGTCCTAATCCTTTTCCAAC
Source organism: Medauroidea extradentata (assembly GCA_003012365.1). Classification (NCBI taxonomy): domain Eukaryota; kingdom Metazoa; phylum Arthropoda; class Insecta; order Phasmatodea; family Phasmatidae; genus Medauroidea; species Medauroidea extradentata. The sequence continues at coordinate 2,872 of PNEQ01016642.1, forward strand.
TACTCCAACAACTCAAAAATTATCTCGGGTTTAATCTCATATACTTAAGGCTTCCGCCTGCCTTAGAAGAAAGATCAGCGCAGACACTTAGCAATCCCTCTGGTAATCACAAACCTTTCCATGTACTTAACTTGATTTTGTACATAAAGGAGTTCAAAGTATAAACAATAGCACAATCGTACTTTGCTCATGATGAAACTATAATTACTATTTTTAAAAAATTCAACAAAAGTCAAAATAGCCTCCTTTCAACGATCTGTTGCGGGGTGCACCCGCCCGTGGATCAGATACTTTCAAAAATAGGATACATCTACACTCTGATACTTTATGCGTGGCGCGCGTGGATAAAAACAATACGTCACAGCGATGAATACAAATTGGTGATGGTATTTGTGAAGCATTGCGCACTAGTTTAGCGCCTTGCGTATAAGGGCGATGAGTCACTAGGCAGGCCCATCTCGGTAGTTCTTATCATTGCTCCGCGTCTGAGCCTCCAACACGCCAAAAAGCTCCAGGCAGGCCTCACATTAAAAAAAAAAAATATATACAGTAGCCCGTGTGATATCCGTTAATTAATATGAATTGATATTATTTAATTTAAATAGCTACCATATCTGCAAGTCATAACATGTTGGTTTTTATGTTTGTGGTGAGCTGATATAGTGTAAATAATATATATCACTTGGGTAACATACAGTGGCGGTAGCATAATGTTATAAACACTTATTTGGTGTGAAAACAGTTGACTGTAGGATGTGCTGTTACAAGTTTTGTTCGATGAAGGAATTCGTGTTTCCGTACCAACTGGCGACTGTAGAGCAGCATTTGTTCATTAGCCTAGTTACGTTTTGCTTAGAACGCTTGTGACTAGGCCATGATCATGGGAAAGTAAAAGAATTTGAATAAACATACTATAAGTTCTACTAATAAAATACTTGTTTCTATGTTGTCTTATGCTTGTTTGTAGACAGAGTAATACGTGTTGCACTTCTGAAAATATCAGAATTAACATACTGTAATCAAGATATTACCTTCAATAAAACAATGTATTCATTTTTAGTCTGGAATACCAACATGAGATTTGCCTCATGCGTAGGGACTGGAAAATTTCGCGGGTTCGATAGCCTATATACTGTTACAAGTTTGAGACAAAACTTTACATGTGGGCAATTCCCATGAGTTCTTTTGGGATAGATGTCTTATAAATATAAATAAAAGAGTTAAATTAAGTACTGGATTTAATAGCTCACAAAGCTATGAAATACACATAGCAGTAATCAACTATAACTCTCACAACACAATTAATTACGCACACAATTAGTACTGTTCCACAGAACGTTAATTAACTTTGACAGTTAAAGCACAAGAATATTTACCATTAATCAATTAAAGACTACAAATCACAATAAAAGTTCAGTCATATATCCAATCAACAGTTACTCTCAAATAACGACAATGTACAACCTTAACAGTCCTAAGGGAGGATGGCTCACCATGTACAGTGCAACACCCAGAGTGCACCTCTGTCTTCACTCTTGAGGTATTCGGTTCGACTCCCGTCGCGCACCTCTTTCGCCTGTCGACCCGCAGCAGAAGTCTTCTTGTCTCACCCAGTACTGCTCCGAGTATGTGCCTGTAGCCTTGCAGTAGACTCCGACATCACCAAGATGTCTTCCTGACATCACCAAGATGTCTTCCTGACATCACCAAGATGTCTTCCTGACATCGCCAAGATGTCTTCCTGACAATACCAAGAAGCTCTCACCAGCCTCTCTGCACAAGCTTAGCACCTCCTCCGAGCAGGACCAATAGCGAACTCTCGAAGCACTTATTCTCTTGAATCACCAGGTAGACAGTCTCCTCAAGTCACCAGTTACTCCCCTCCTCGACACAACACCTTCAGTGTTGTTCTCCACAGCTCACCACCTCTGCAGCACTCCAACACAACACCACAAGTGTTGTTCATCCTTCCTGCAGCCCGCTGGCATCACACAGCCTCGACACCGACCACTGCCGTCGTGCTGCTATCCTCGAGACACCATACCTTGTCAGCTCAATCGTGTCGACACACAACACCTTAGTGTTGTCTGTCCCTTCTGCAGGGAGCTGATGTTACTCAGCCTCGACACCGACTACCGCTGCCGTGTTGGCATCCTCAAGACGCCATATCTCGTCAGCTCCGCCGATGTTACATCAGCATCGACGCCGTCGTGTTACAGCCCCCAAGGCGCTGGGTCCTATCACTGTGCCGCTGTCAATGTCTTCTCTCGGCCCGTCACTTCTCACGACATCCATCGTCGTCCCAGTGGCAACGTCGCCCCTAAGGGCGCTACCTCACACCACTCTCGGTCTCACATCATCTTCACGATTCACTACTAAGACTCCACAAGATTCTCACCTCCCGACTCCGCACTAGACTCTGCAATACTAGTCTGACTCATGTTGCGCAGTACCGAGGCTTTTATACGGCGCCTTCAATGACGTCAATGGCTGATGAAATACGATGACCTGAAGTCTAAAAATAGACATTACCTCGGTCGTACTTGTTGATAGTCAGGTATTCGCACTGGTGTCATCGGGGAAACCCAGTGACGTCTCTCGGGAGATGCGACATAGCTGCGAAAACCCATGACATCACTGGTTGACTCTTAGGACTGACCACCCAGCATGATGTAATGAGCCTGCTGCCCGGACAACATGCAACACTCAACACTGTGTTGGAAGTAGTATTTATTTAAACTTGGAGACTTTTTCTTTGTAAGAATATTAAAGGACACACTTCTTATTATGCAAATAAAATTTTTCGAATCACAATAGACAGTAATTTTTTTTTTATTCTTAAGTTGTATTTTAAGAAAAGGAAGAGGAATTAAGTATTTTGCACATACGTTCTTCTTTCAATATTCCAGTTTAAGTGAAAAAATGCTCTCAAGTTAGCTGATATAACTGCAATATTTTGAAAGAAAACATAATCCTATTAGTATGAATTTATCTCAGATGTAGACCTATAGGATACACGAGATTTTAAACAGGAAAGGGAATGGGAGACATTCAAACTCGATCTTACCGTTTTACAGAATAAGCAATTAGACTTTGAACAGAGAGTCTAATCGTAGAAATAATTGCAGACCCTAAATCAACAAATTGCCAAAGTCTAGAAGCATATGAGGATTATTTTTAATAACTAAAAGGTCCTCTTATTGTGGTTAATTTAAGCTACATAATATTGCTTAAGTTTAGCATACTGAACAAAATTCTTAGAACACTTCTTAAACGTGAAATGCTTTCTCGAGATTGTTTTCCTCTGCAAAGTATTGTTACAAGTTGCGGGATAGGTACGTTTGGGGATGGAGGTCTTTGATAAAATAAAGAAAATAAAACTAACCTAGTTTATTTACAACTGTATATACAAAAAATGCGTATGTATATTATTATTTACCACAATAAATGTCAAACAGAACAAATAACTACTATTTACATCAAGGATAAAAAAAAAACATCTACATAAGTTCTCTGTATATGGAAAGGTTACTAGTCACACACAATGGTGGACCCAATGAAATAATACCGAAGAATATTTCTGGCCTAGAAACGCTTTCTTCATACTTTTTGCTGCAGTCACACTCGCTGGACACCGTCGAACACTCGTCACTGTCACTTAAGATCGCACCAGGCACCTGCCAGCCAAAAACTCTCTCTCATGCTGCAGCTTCCCCTTATATACCCACCCCTACTTCTCGAATTATCTCGGCAGGTCTCTGTTCTCCAACCGCCTGGAAAGGTGCCGCTTCAACCACCCCGAGAGATAAAGAGGGAACAGGATCATTCCAGATCACGATATTTTCCCTCGGTTACCCGATACTGGGTGCAGGTGGTTATCATGGAGTAATACAATCCATGCAGCACCCGAGGAGGTCTTTTAGTGCTGCCGCCACTGTATTGTATTTCGCCGCCCTGCCCGACAGCCATGGCGCCACCACAGTATCGTACTAAACCGCCCAGCCAGACAGTCGCGGCTCGCAACAGTATAATAGTACCTAAAATATCAGCAGAAGTGGTCCAATTCACAATATACGATTTATTGAATGTAAAATTGTTGACAGGAAAATGTAACAGCCTGTAACTGTCAGATTACTGGATAATTATTGAAAGTAAAAAGGAATTTATTAAGAAAATAGTATAAGCAAAAATGTTCACGCTATTTCAGTGTTATTCTTCTTCTCTTTCTTTCTAACTCTATTTCACAGACAGGTTTTACATTTTGCCAGACCGCATGAATACAGTGCTGTGCTTTGTAAACAAATCAACCATGACTTAATACCCGTATGTTCATCTTAGATAAGTCAAAATCATTAAATGTGACGAAAATGTGCCTATGCAGAACGTAAGTAAAATTGGCCGAGTATTTAAATGTGTTCCAAGCAAAGTTATACACATTAAGTTCACTCAGTGACTGCTGATCACAGCATTGTAATTAAAATCAATACAAAATTTAAAATATTTTCAAAGTTAACTCGGACCTCAGTCAAAAATGCGCACGTGAATAGCTAATAGCTGGCATAACAAACATGAAATTCTGTTCATTTCCGCTGTAGGTTTCACACATTAAGATTGACAGCTATACGGAAGATAATTCCGATGTAGAATAATGCACATCAGTTAACTATTACGGTGTTTTGCAATTTTTTTTTCGAAATACACATGACATTTAGTTTGTATACCAAAGTTCTTTTGCAGTTTATTAATTTCCATAAGTGTCATTTGTTCTACGCTGACGAAAGACAGGCGATTTACTATCGCTGAAACCACAATAAATTCACGTTACTTTTATCTGCCGTTCCTTATTTCAAGTGCGATGTTATTCATTAGTAATGTCGAAATATTGATTGACGAAGAGTAACGGAATAAACAATGTAGTTGTTTCCGTCTTACAGCGAGTTTGTTCCGGGCCGGGACTCGTGGCGAACGTACTCGGAGCGGTTAAAGTTTTATTTTGTGGCGAACAAAATAACCTCAGATGAAGAAATGCAAGCAATATTTTTTTACGGAGTGTGGCGTCTAGTTGTACAATTTAGTATCTTCTTTGATTGCGCCGAAAACAACATCGGAAGTGCCTCTCGCCGACGTGTTAACCTTACTTACGAATCACTTTGAACCTAAGCCAAGTGAAATCGTGGAAACATAAATTTCACAAGAGGGGTCAAGGCGAAGGGGAGGGTATATCACAGTATGTGGCCGATTTGCGGTGAATAGCCTCGCACTGTAACTTTTCAGATTTGGACAGAATGCTTCGCGATCGTTTGGTGTGTGGTGTGCGGGACAAAACATTGTAGCATGCTCTCCTTGCGAAACATAACCTAACCTTTAAGAATGCACTGGAGATGGCCACACTCGCTGAAACAACTGGTCGAAATATGATTGACATTCGGGGCAAAGTGAAAGAAATCACTGGAGGGGTGAACAAACTAACTGTTGGCGGGTATAGAAGGACATTCCGGTCAGATCAAGGTCCGAGTAAAGCGAAACCTCAACAGGAGGAACAGATTTGTTAGAGGTGTAAAGGAGACCATCCACCAGAACAGTGTCGGCACCGTCGTACTGTGTGTAATTTTTGCTCTAAATGTGGCCACATCTCGAAAAAGAAAGGTGCCGCTAAGAGAAAGAAAGAAGTCCAAGGTTCATGTGAAGGGACAAGTAAGACCCACAAAATGACTCATGTTCCAGAGCCCGATGACGTGGAAGAGTCGCCTATATATAGTATATTTCGGATAGCAGCAAGTCCACATCCAAAACCACCTATGCTGATGGAACTGTGGTTAAACAATAAGAAACATGTGATGGAAATTGACACTGGTGCCGGTCACACAATAATCAGTACGGATACGTAGTTTCACATCCTGTAATGGTGGTTCCTCTGGCCACAGTTGCTTGAACGTATGATACGTTCAAGCAACTGTGGCCAGAGGAACCACCATTACAGGATGTGAAACTTGTGTTGCAGACATGGTCACAAGAGAAATTGCAGGCGTTAGTTTCTTTGGAAGCAGAAGTCAGAACAAGAAAATTAAAGGTAACTCTGCCCTTCTTATGGCGGATGGACATGGACCAAGTTTACTAGGCAGGAACTGGCTTGAACCTCTAGGTATTTATGTACATGGCATTCATTCAGTCTCACAAAAGGAGGTAGACAAGATGGTATGTGTGCACCCAAGAGGGTTCGACAGTGCATAATTGGGCCAGTATGTAGGGCCTCCAGTCACAGTAGAGTTGCAGCCAGATGCAAAGCCCATATTTAGGAAGAGTCGGCCTGTAGCCTTTGCACTGCGTGAAAAAGTCTGTGAGGAAATCGACAGATTAGTAGACAGAGGGATTTATGAACCCGTTAGCTTTTCAGAATGGGCGACACCTATCGTACCTATCGTGAAAGCTGATGGTTCAGTACACATGTGTGGGGACTATAAGTATACTATAAATAGTGTGTGTAAGACAAGTACATACCCATTGCCTACAACAAATGAAGGATTTGTTAACCTGACAGGAGGGACGGTGTTTACGAAATTGGACCTGGAAGAGGCATATCTATAACTTTTGGTGGACGACGCGACTTCAAAGTTACTTACAGTAAACACAATGAAGAAATTAGTGTTTTGTAGTGTAACAAATTAAGGGGAAAGATATATGTTATGTATCAGATAATAACAGGAAGGTGGTAAGAAGTGCCAGGTTGGCAACGGAGAGTTTCAGTCGGAATGGCGGCCAAGCAAGAAATGGACGCGCGCAAAACAGACATAACAGTAATCTTACAGTACTTCTTGAAAGTCACTGCAAATGCAACTCGCGGTATCGTGGACATGGCGTCCTGGCCGACCCGCTGCTTCTGCAAGGCCTGTGGCATGTGAGCAGATGCTCCGAAGAGGTAGTGGGTAATCCGAGGAGGTCGTTGTCATTCAATCCTTGTACATGCCAGTCGCCCCATAGCGAAACAGATCTACCTACGAACATAATTTCTGGGCTGTAACCATTTACAAAAGTTTTTATCGATTTACAAGAAAAGTAATAATAAAATATTTACAGTGAATGAATTATTTTATGTGATGTTTAATTATCTGCGGAAGTATGCAACTGTTATTCTTTTATAGACAAGCATACGGATTTTTAATAGTAAAACATTAGGATGTGTAAAAATTCGGATATTTTTAATATTGTAACTGTAAAATTTCATTTTTCAGAAAAAAAAACTGGTTTTAAACCACAGTTACGATTGTTTAATTTTTAATTTTTATCTTTTGTACAGAACAAGTGCCGTCTCGAAAAATTGTATAGTTTTCGTGTAATTTGTGGCGAAAGTTAACATTGATAGCATATAGGGCTACCTATCTCCCTCCGACTCTTAAGGGCGTTCAAGTGGGGAAAAATTCATAAATTTATATTTGTATAAAATAGTGTTAGTTTTGTAGACATTACTTAAGAGTACATTAACATCTAACGGAAAAAAATTAGCTCATCTAGTTTTCCCGTAATGTCACTTCAAAGTCAAAATTTGCATATTTTTATTTCATACAAAACTTGAAAACCAGTAAATATAATGAAATGGAAAAAATCTCATAAAAACTGCACGTCACCGTCTACGGCTTGAAGCATTGACAAACACATTATAAAATATTTCTGTGTTTAAAATAAATTCCTAAAAGTACCAAAAAAAATTTAAATTTTGAAATTTTTTATTTAACAGAAACATTTTTTGTAACGGGTTTTAAATGCTACAGGCCATAGACAGTAATGCGTAGTTTTGATATGATTTTTTTCATTTCAT
>PNEQ01016643.1:0-10683 GCA_003012365.1 Medauroidea extradentata
GGAGCTGAGTGATGTGAAAACTAAAATTAGTGACTTGCAAAATCTGACTAAGTAGACCCAGTGACAAAATAGTTTAATTTAAAGTACTTGACTATAGTGTGTGCACCAGTGCAGTCTTTCTATGGTGCTGCAAACACTTTTGGGTGAAAACTGTTAATGTGTGTAAATATTGTAGTCCTATAAACATTTTTACCATCAAATTGATCAAGAGATAAGAAAATTTGCAGATGTGGAGTATTTCAATTGGTAAGTTTAAAAAGTTTCTCGTTTACTTTTTAAACTACCCGATTATGCTTATGTAGTACACATACCAGTTTTTTTTTGTCATATTGTTGATTTTTCTTGTTCATGCAGAATATTTTTGTTTTAAAACTTTCAGATCAATACAAAAAAAAAAGTTCTTAAAAAACTGTGATGAAGTCCTTAGAAGTCCTTATTTTTTTATGTCCTAAGAGAGTACGAACCCTGACCCCTGCCCCCCAAAAACTGCAATATAGAAATATGTAAGAAGACTTGTAGCAGTACTATTGTTTACCAGTAACTCATTTCTTTAGTTCCTCAGACAGTTACATCTGAACTTTTGTCTCTTCTGCTACCAATACTAATGCTGACAAAACACTCGTGGTTCAACATCACCAAGTAAAAACCTGAAAGCAATATTATAAGGTATGCAACACAAACACATATGTATGGTTTCAACTCTTTCTTTCAATTTTTACAATCTTAAAATTCATAAATGCACTATATACAGTAAATGTTTTTACAGGTAATAATCACAGTATTTCAACAAGTAACTTCCTACTAAATGACGTGAAATAGTAACAGCAACTGGACGTGCTAACAGCTGAAACGATGGCAGGTATACATTTAGGACGACATTCCATTTCTCAACAATAAAAAGCAGCAATTCCCCTTGCCTAGTTAAAATGATGCAACAGTAAAAAAAACCACAATGATGTATTGTTTTAGTTTCAGTACTAATCACATTAGACACATGGGTAAATTTGTGTGCATAGCATTACAAAATGTCATAACCTTAACATTCCAAGTCCTGGTTCAATCATAGCTATTATACACTGCAAATAGAAAATAATCTTATAAACACCACACTAAGGTACTATTCGTAGGCAAAACAAATTTTAACTCTACACAAGAATAATAACTACACACCATGTGAGCTGTTAAAATAAACAATCACTTCTACGTAATTCATGGTTAACTTACACATTTGAATAGCAGTCTGCAGTTTGAATTAATTTCTTTGTATCCCATATATTGATAAAAATTTTACAGCAACAAATTTACGTTCCTGCAGACTGCATGATTAAATTTACTGCATCCTACATAATGCTTTGCTGTATACTCTAAGCAACATAAGTTAAGTTAAAGAAAGTGGTAAAACTACATTCACTGCACCCCAAAACAGTTGCTGCAAAACCAAAATATTCTGCTGGAATTAAAGTGCAACATCGTAGCACTAATAGTTTGTAACAGTCGGCCATGTGTGTGTTTATCTCGCTTGTGGACTCTCCCATTTAAATGTTAAGAGTTCAGACGTCAATATTTCTGCATAAAATATTGACTCATTACTGTAAATAGCGTTAAATTATGAAAAATGTTAGTTCTAAAAAAATTATCATTGGAATTTTCCTCGAATAATGGGGTCATCTACAAATTTTTTGCATTAAATTTGGTAACAAATATGTGAACGATTATGCAAAGAAAGTACAGTATAACTAAGGACCCCTAAAAACAGCGAATAAAATGGCCAACTTCAGTGTTGAAAAATTTTAAAAGTGGTGCAAAAATTTGTCGTAACTTTGCAATGGTATAAAAATAGTTAAAAGCTGTGAAAAAACTTTTGTGCAATACTATAAAAAAAATACTAAATACTGTCAAAATTACTATATTTAACCAAACAGTTCTGATTAAGACTCATTATCGTTAATTTTTAATGCTTACAATGTATGCCTGGTACTTAAATAATGCAAATTAAGATAATTAATTTTTTTACCTTACCAGACTATCTTCCTTTTTGTTAAAACTTTTATCTTGAGTTCGGTTTTTGAGTTTTCAAAATTTCCTTCAGCCCCTTTCAGTACATGTAGAAATTAACTTTTTATTACAAAAATATATAGTTCAATTCAGTTAATTTGTTGGACGTACCATATTGGTCTGATGATAAGCCAACCTTTTTTGCCAATTTTGTTAAACTTGAAATCTAGAGTCTGCCTATATTGGGGCACTAACAAAAATAGTATAAAGAAACATACAAGTTTCATGGACAATTGCTTATTGCGAAAATATGTTATCAGACAAACAGTTCGTGTACTTGCATGGAATTAGTGATTTTACAACTGTGAAATCTAATAAACACACATAACCCCAATAACTGTATGTACAAAAGACAGAAACACAAGTACATACATACTCATGTTTTGGTACTTGACAGATAACATACAAAAATAGGACGACACAATCGCTTAGAGCAGCTTCCGCGGACGAAGAGGCATATATATATACGTATATAACATATAATTTAAAGTTACATGGATGTGATCACTTGTAGCACTTAGCTTTCAAAAGCTCGGTCTTGTTATTTTTTCAATTTAACAAAATGTGTTAAGTTTATTTGCTTGCAACATGTGGTATTTACAGCAAACAGTTTGTAAAAACCGAAATTTTGCCGTTAAAGATTATTTACCACAGCACACAGACAAAAATCAATACCAATGGCACCAGTGGTGGCAACTTGTAGTTGTGCCCAAAATAAACAAATACCGGTACATATTTACAGTAACAAGAACAACAAAACCATTGTAATCATGTTTTATAGTTGATTCATATTCATTTTACATTAAATAATTTTATTTTACGTCAGAATTAAACGTGAATTCTTTTTACATCAAGAATTTCTACAAACTTAGGGAATATAGCCATTGCATCATAGAAAGTTGGCACCACTACAGAAGAATGTAAGACTAAACAGAAACATTTCATATAACCTATACAGTTGTGCATACAAATGCCTATCATTAATAATTGTTGATCAGTTAGAGGTTAAAGCTTCAACTAGCAGAAACCACAAGTAATGTGGAAGCTGGGCAGAAATATGGTGAACAAATATTTTGAACCAAGTGGGGGAAAAAAACTCTGGCTATTATTTTTATAATTAGGAGGATGACTATAATCTGGTAATCCAAACATAAATAATTTTAATTTGCATTATTTTATTAAAGTACCATATTGTAGGTTTTTTTACGTATCACTCATATTTAATGAGTAAATACATGGACAGTAGTTTAATGGACAGTTGACTGTACACACACGTGGCTCGAAGTACGTTGCAATGTGTATATTTACATGCAGTGGAAAGATTTTAGAAAATACAAACTAAGCAGGGATTTCAAAAATGCTCACTTTATCATGAACCACCTACATAGAATTCTTGGGTTTCTTTGCAAATGATATGCAAGATACTAAACACATTTTCAACCAAACAAAATAAATGTGGTCAAAATATTATGGGCAAGATCAATATTGTTGGCTTTTTCAAATTAACATGTACACCTCAATTATTTTGAATTGAGGTTATAGTAATTTCATACAATGTACAACAAACCATCCCTTTTCATTGCATTTCCCTTAATTTTAACCACACATCTGAAACAGCTCACGGAAACATCCTATAGGTCATTCGGGAAAAAGTGAGCACTAACTATTGAAAAAAATCACTAGCTGTTACTGCATATAATTCACCATTAACAAGAGTTACTTTACTGCTTGTATGGTTGGTAGCGAATCACTGCATGTATTACCTAAATATACTTTTATAATACAGTATTTATTTATGATCTTATTGACATACCTACTGAATGGATAATTTGATTCAATTAGTGCAAGCACAAAGTGACGAAACCAAGCCGCTGAACATCAATTGTCGTTGGCACATTGCCGCTAGCGCTTTGCGCTACAACGTGTAGTTCAAAATTCCACTGACAGGTGACATCAGAGTTAGGTTTTTGCCGCTTCACTTGGAAGTAAGTTGATTCATCGTGTTTGTATGTGGTTCAATAAGTATGGGTTTCTGATCAACACATTCAAAAGTGTTACAAATGACTTTATGAATATAATTGCCAAATGATGTGAAGTCATTGGTAATCTGTAATTTGTTATGTTTTACAATTACCAGCCTTAGTATATGGAATTAGTAACAGCCTTTTTTTTTTCTGTTTCACACATAGAAAATACTGGACATTATTTATTGTTTCTGTTAAGTGTGTCATCGTCGTTCATGCCAGTATGCTGAACGGAACTTGAATTCTTGTTACTGCAGTTCATGTTTTTTTAATAGCGGTTTTGAGTTAAAAAGTTGAATATACTATGCACGCAATTACGAGCTTTGTAACAGCAATAGTGTATTTTATCAATTGAGTAGGTGCACAGAAACCAGTATTATAAGATGTTAACTTGGAGGGATTTATATCTTGGATTACTGTTGCACATAGCACATATCCAGCACCTGTGCATTTAATGAGTAGATATTGTAGACAACATTTATCGGAGCAGTTTAATGTAGATGTAAACATTGCACAAGCCTATGTAAATATAAGTACGTGGCAATGTTTATATTTACATGCAGCAGAAAGATATAAACCAGCAGAAAACAGAAATTGATCAGGGCTTTTTTGAGTGCTCACTTTATCCCGAATCACCTATACTAGACATGCTAAATAAACACGAAACCAAAAGAGTCCCAACATATGGAACATGTTTGCCACTTTCTACACACCAAACATATTTCAAGAGTAAAAAAAAAAAAGATTTTTACAATTACAGAGTACCTTAAAACATTTTACAAACAAGTTCAAGTTAAATTCTAATGGAATAATAATGACAGACCTTCTGTACCTTTAAAAATATCAATTCTGATCACATATTAGGTCAGAGGAAAATATAAAATTTGTAATTCTGTTTCGGTCTTACACAGTGGAACTCTTGAATACAACTACAGTACAAAGATTTGCAGTTTATAACTATGAGGTTCGTATATTGTAATGACCATAAAAATGTTTCAATAAAATAAATAAAACTGGCTGTGAGACTCTGCACAATACAAAATACATTCTTATCAAACACATCACTTTCTTTTTAACAATGAACTCTGCATTACACTGAAATAGAAATGTGATACAGAAATGGATAAAGGAATATTTTTTTATGACAAAATTTGGAAACAATTTTCATTATTAGAAGACAAGATCGTGAAAGTTACCTGTCTGCTTCAAAAATGACCAGACTAAGTTTTGAAAATTAAACCCAACTTTCTGTATTGTTACCTGATGTTGTCGCACAGAAAATAAATCACAAAAATGTATTGACAAAAATATTACTTCATCGCTTTAACTGCGACTACTAATTTGAATTTCCACTCCACGTAAACAAATTATGCCTGGCTGATAAGAGGCTCCTTTCTGCATCACAAACGTTTAGTTAAACATCAAATACCCATCTCATCCCAAGGGAATAAACACAAATTTGTATTACTAGTACGAAACTTAAAAAATGCTATTTATAAACAAACTCAAAATAAAAAATATACCCTTTATCATCAAAAGTTTGTTCGTCAAATACAGAATGATACCCTAAGAGCTACTGCCACACAGTCACTGTATATTTATTTGGTGCAAAAAAAATTAATAGGCTACAAGTTATTCCCTAGTAAATTGGCAATCTTACTGTGGTGCTATGTATGGTTTACCGAAGGGGCACACTTGCCATGTAATTGTGTAAACAACCTGCACAATTCTAAAGAAGCTGAACTAGTGTGATTTATCAGATACTGTTGGTGCTGGAATACAAAGAATGTGTTTCAATAGAACACCACAATTTATTTCTGCATTTTATTCATCATATTTCTTATATCTCGAAATATTCTAAAAAAGTACTAGCCAAATCATAAATATGTCATCAATGAAGAGGTACTAGCAGAGTGGCAGGATCGTCGGTCTTCCAAAAAAATTTTGCTCAAATTTACCCATGTACAAATTTGCGTAAGAAGGTGCGATCCTTGTTCCCTTAGCTGTCCCCTGTCCGTGAACTGAAAGTTGTTCTTTTCCAGAATGAATTTAGCCAGGTGACCAGGTAGGCAGTGGCTAGTCTGGTGGGTGAGAGATGGAGGTGTAAGAAATGTTCCATGGGTGTGTGGGATGTTAGTATAGAGGAAGATCACATTTGTGACCAAGAGAGCTGTGTTTGGTAATGGCTCAGGGGTTGCATGTAGTTTTTCCAGAAAGTTGTGTCATACTGGGAACAGGATCCAAACACACTTCACATTTTTTTTGCTCCAAATTATGTAAGGAATGAGATGACCTGTGTGTGAGAGTTAACTCGTGAATCACAGCAAGTATTAAAGCTAACAATGTGAATTAAAATCTAGAGGTTCCTTACAGTCAATACATAAAAAACTCAAATGAGATATTCCCTACAGTTTTGGATCAAACATTTTCAAGAAAATAGAAAAATCCTGGCAAAATAGTGAGAATTTGCAATGAAAATGGCTTAAATATACTCTAATTCAAGACGGCAAAACATGGACTTATACTGCAATCATCAATTGGCGAGCCATATTACGGGGTAAATATGAAAATTTGAGCATGTGACAAGTCATTCTCCCCTACCTTTCTAATTGAATTGTCTATTTCAAGACAGTAACGTCATCTATAGTTTACATACCAACACGTCTTGTAAATGATGCAAATTATACACCAACATAAAATATGCAAATTTATATACTGGTTTTAAACCATCTTGTACAGTTTCAAACATAACCAATACAGTAGAATCAAAATTTAGGACTTTTCGCGTGGCGTCCTGCACAGTCACCAAGCATGGGTGCATTATCGAGCCGGAAATGCCTGCAGTGCAGAAAATGGTGCAAGTACAGTACTGCACACTTTTCCAATACTTTTTGCGCAACGATCTGCATAGTCTGCTAAAGGACCAGAATTTCACGAGGCCATTCTCACGAACCATAGCCAAACAGGTACAATATTTGAACCTACTCATACCTATGACATGATTAACATATTTGATCAAACCAGTGACACTACTTTAGTTTCATTGTATGAAGGAATACCTATAAAATAGGGACTTTGTTCTCTCTATAATCACTTAAAGGGTGAAGGAGTGAGGAAGTAAGTCTTGTCTACCTTTCAGAATTAAGTTTATAAATTGATAACCTCTCCTTATTGGCATAAATCATTAGTTAATTGTAAGAACTGGTTGTTTTTTTTTATCAGACACTGTTTAAGACGGATTTACTCAAAATAATATGCTGTCAACAACACTGTATTCTAGTTTCTAAGAGAATCAAAATATGTCATCTGTTTTACTAGAGCATCAATTTTGCGGAGTTATAATGAAATCCAAGGCCTCGTAACAGTAGGGCTTTCACTGTAATGATAACATCTCTTATGCTATACAGCTACACAATAGAGTATTTATGAAATCATAAATTTGAATGTGTACACACAATTTCATGACTGATATGTAGAGGCATGTTAAAAGGGCATTTTTAAAAACACTTTGCAGCAACAATGAGCACCAAAAATTTTCACATGAAAAACTATGGCGAACAAAGCAGTCGTAACCGCAAATACACAACAAAATTAAAAATCAAATGTCTGCAGGTGGAAAGAAAACTATATAAACTTTATCGCCTTGTCTCACAGTTCAAAAACTATGATGACCTCATGAAGCATGGACGTAGTTCAAACATCTAATGGCTAATCACAGTGCTGTAGATATGTTGCAATCTATCAATGTTCGAACTACATTTCAGCAGTTCACATCAATTGTTAATATTCACTGCTTTCATTATGAGCTTGTTGCAAATTATTTTTAATAAGAAGAAAAAATTACAATATGTATTAAATCAAGTTCCTTTGTAATTAGAGAAAATTTTACGATGTCCAATTGGTGCGTGAGCGTAAAATGTAACTGGTGTATATACAATTAGATAATGTCGCAAGTTAAAACATTTTTAAAGAAACTATTTTATGGGCAGATTTCTTGTTTTAATTTGTCTGTTAAACACGGATATGCAACCAGAATATGTGTCCGACTCTGTTTTTGTCTAACCTTAAAGAATGCAAATATTTGCTGCTGAAATATTAACAATTTACTTAATTTCACAAATGTTATTCTAAAAATAGTATTTAAGTTCTAATATGAAGATTCTCATACTTACTAAGTTTGGTAGGTCCAAATGGTACATATTTAATGATCATCCAACATCTGAAAATTATCAGAAATATTTTGTAGAAAGCTGGTAATTTGCATCTACTGTATTTTAGTTGCAATTTTAACATGCCTCTGTTCATACATTTACACTTTTAAAAATCCTAGACCATTTATGATTTGTCTCATAGCAATGCAAACAAAATTGCACTACCACCTCCGCAACAGAAAAATCAAAACTCCGAGCAACTACTTAATAATGATCTGCAAGAACTCTCTAGTGAAATATAACCTTTGTTTTAAATCTGGGAATAATCTTAATTAGAGTTTAGTTAAATCAAGTTAAAACATTTATAGTAAACCCTCATTAACACTATGGAATTACATGGAAAAATTTAGTTAGTTTTAATGCTCTGTAAATTTACTCTATATGTAAAACCAATGCAATATAAATTCGACTTCTGAAATGAAGTCATGATGGGCGCGAGATGATAATGTTTGTATTTTAAGAATAAATAGCAGTGAAAATATTTCCGTTTCACTGAATGAATTTTGCAAACACCCATCAACATAACCGTTCTTACTATTACACACTAAAAGTATGCCTCTCTCCAGGTTTCTATTAAAGAGGTTTCAATAAATGTGGAAGT
The DNA here is from genome assembly GCA_003012365.1 of Medauroidea extradentata. NCBI lineage: Eukaryota > Metazoa > Arthropoda > Insecta > Phasmatodea > Phasmatidae > Medauroidea > Medauroidea extradentata. Next base: position 8,892 of record PNEQ01016643.1, read on the forward strand.
GCTTAAGGCTATACTAGCCATCCACCACCGTGTGCTTGCACTAAATACAAAACAGTGCTCAATTAGGTATTCACACTTAGTGCAGCATTTAACACCTACACAAAAATGATTACCAAACTCACTCGTGCAAAATTACTGGCAAATAATAGAGGTAGAGTTCACAAACAATCAGTACATAAAATCAATGTTGTGCACAATTTCTTAAAGCACAGAGGTACATACACATAAATTAATACAGTAAAACCCTCTTAAGAAGTTTCCTGCTAATATAATTATCAATTTTGCACCGTGTACATTTACATATATGTAATGGATACTTTTAGCATGATTTCCAGGTAGCTGCGCATAATTTCTTTGTCATAACAAACATCTTAGCAGGGCTTTACTGTACTATGGTACAATATATAATGCAGGAATAAATTTTAGTGATCACCTTCAAAAACTAATGTTAACAAAAAGGCTAGAATCAGTTGAAATTCCAAAATCGAGCAACTTAAATTTTCACTCTCGGCTACAAATAGGGACCACGATGAAACTTATCAACTGTGCATCGTTAAAAAAATTGTCAAGTACCTTGCAACGACATCATCAAGAGAACAATTACTTAATTTGTAAAGCCCTAACTATAGAGAAAGCTAACTCTGGCTATAGCTATTGCTTATGTCCAGTGTGATATATTTTAACTTACTCGAATCTCCCACACATCATTGATTCTAAAAAATGGGGTTTGTTACAGGCTGTTCGGTTCAGCACTATAAAATGTCAACCTTTGGAGGGAAAAAAAACATTTTAAGAAGTTTTCCTGGTTAAGAAGCAGTATTTTTTTTCTGTTCTATCACAAACGTCTTAAGGTGGCCGTCTGGGTCCGCGACTAAATGTGATACAGACGTCCGGCTCTTATCGCTTTACATGAAAAGTATTAATGAAATCGTTGATTTCTCTTCGTACGAATAGAAAAGAAGCATCATTTTAGCCGTGTATACCAATATTAAGCCCTTAATGAGGTTATGAATACATTATTTCGACTGATGAAAAGTGCCAAAATGGCCACTTTGGCACTTGATTTTAACATAGTTGAAACACTTGCGTGGGGTTCTAACAGGTATAGGCGGGTGGCTGGAACTTTGGTCTGTAAAATTAAACTATAAAATAATAGGATCGTCGCTTTAAATTTTTTGACGCATGCTTTCTCCCGCACGTCTGCACGCCACTGTGCTGTTGCCGTAAGGTGCCGCCCTCTTGTCGCTTAGGCGCGGCTGAGACGAGGGAAAGACGGAAGAGAAGAGGACGCGAAGGCTCGGGTTGATGCGCGGCGAGCGGGAAGAGGAGGAGTAAGACAGCCAGTGAGGGAGGGAGAAAAAAGTGTCTTGTCTTGCTCAACCCTGCTTGACCTGCCTAGTCGAGTGGTGGGGAAACATTTTGACGCGTGCCTCATTCACACCCCGTGCGCATTCTCATCTAAATACATTCAATTGTATTTTTTAAACCAGTGATTGTAAACCATCAACCGCTTCATCAGACTGTCGCAATAATTCTTCACTGCCACAAAATGACCAGAATTATTTCTTTGCCCAATGAATGTACAGTTTCTGAAAGAAGAATTTTTGATGTAGCCCATTTGTTCAGTGAAATTAAACGCACGAGTCATCATGTGTTAGTATGTTTGAATGTTCGTTTACAAATATGAAACTTATTAAAGAAGAAAGCAAAGGTTTTTATCGTGTTTACCATTTCCAGTGTAATATGTGCTGATTTAAAGACACATTGCATCCAGAAAACCCGAATCAGAAGA
>PNEQ01016650.1:0-16481 GCA_003012365.1 Medauroidea extradentata
GAGCAGAGGTTTATTTGTTTACATAAGACAATTACCACATTTCCATATCATTTTGAAAACGAAATGAGTACTGAATCCCTACTGAGCACGTTACCCGACTAGATGCCAACTTTGGATCCGACAGAAATCTATTTCACTTTGCTGGACAATTTGCGTGTTGTAATGTTGGTACAATTGAAATGTATTTTGGCTGACATTAAATAAATACGTACGATATGTTTTTTTTTTTTTTACTTTCTGCTGCACACGTAAAGTAAATTGCCATAGTAAATGTAATGGATACAAAACAAAAAATTATTGTTATTCATGATCATATATGATAACTTTTGTTCAGTCTTTCATTTGCTAGAAAATTGGAAGCAGGAAAGAACCACAAGTCATAGGGAAAGAGACTTCTAGTATTTAAGCATGCGAAACGTGGTTTATTTGAACAATACTCGTTCTCTAATTATGTCTAATAAAACCTACACTTCTGTTGACCACACATTCCTGCTAGTGCTCGACATTACAGTTTACAATAACATACACGCACCTGTCAACAGAAAATTTGAAGACCGAAACAACTGCCTAGTATGTGTTTGTTAAATTTCGATTCGTTTTCAATACGATCAGTGTTTCCATGACATTTTACGCCCGATTCAATCCGATACGATCCCAATTTTTGGTGTAACGACTTCGATGCTCAAATCGGTTTGGATCCCATTTCCATGAGCGTTTTCCAAAGAGTAAGTGTTTTGGAATAGATTTCAAAACTATATGGAAATTTAATAATGAAACTACTTGGTGCAAAAATATTTTCTCTAAAATCTGACACCCCTAGCTTGATACACCTATTATGTTCAAGAAGAGATAGTGTGTGTTCTAACTTTCCAACTGGCATCCGAGGGTGGTAAGCTTGTTCACATTTGTCTAATCCACTTACATGATACACTCGTACACCTTTGCATGATGCCGTATTTCCAGTCGACAGAAGCCTGACATTTCCCTCTTTTACACTCAACTCCTAATTTGTCTTTAGAAGTAAAGTTTCTAGTCAAATATATTACTATCAACTTTCCATTTAAGACTAACACACCTTACAATCTCGTAACAATTGAAGGAGTTGGTGGATGAAGGGGGCATGTCACATTTATGAACTTCTCAGAAACACGTAATAAAAAATATTTTAGAAGAAAAATTACCAAGATGTATTTTAACTTCACACTTCTACTAGTAATGTGTTCGTAGCATATGTAAAGCAAATCATCAAGATTCATCAAGATGGATAAGCTTTAATTTTTTTTCAGAAGTTAACAAACGTAACGTGCCCCCTTCATTCATCAAAACCTTCAATTATTTCCACGCAATAACTAATAGATTTCTCTTTATTCCAAACTATTTTGACAAACACCCAAATTGTTAATAGAACTTCTCTTTTGTATCCAGTTCGGAACAGCACCATATCCTCAGCCTGCAAATAAGCAAATGACGAGTGCTCAAGTTATAATAGTTTAGTAACCTCAATGCTCATGTGTCTGTTTCCTAAATATTACTGGAACGCTGCAATGAGTGAACTGAAGAATACATTAAAATAAACTTTTCTAATATGCGTTTGTATATGTATGGTAAAACTTAGAACAGTCTCTTACAATGTAGTTCGAACGTTTTACTCATTGGTTGATGTGGCACAAATCAATCCTGTTTGTCCACTTTAAAGTTAGACAGCCGGGTGTCACTTGTTACACTGCGCGCCAGATTAGATGGCGAGTGGCAGAGCTTATATGGCGAGTGGAAGCTACTGAGTGAAGGGCACATTCAAGGAATTCAAGCTGCAGGTCGCTGCAAAAACACCTAGTATCCTATAAATACCGGAATGAAATCGACCTATGTAAATTAGCCATTCGAATTTAAAACTGTAGTAATATTATATGTAACATATTCCAGCTTGTTACCCGCCAACTTACATGGCGTGTGTTATATTTGTTGGCCCAATATATTGCACGACGTTTCGATCGAGCGCAGGTCAAACTACGCACCTGAAACTTATAATACTCTCTTTTATGACGCGTGAATTGTTACAGAATAATTACGCCGAATGACAGAGCCTCTACATTTGCAATGTAAATTGCACGGTTTTTTATTCACTTCGATATTTAACATGAAATAAGAAACGAAATCATTTTGATAATTTGCCATGTTTTTCAATAAAGTAATATTTTTCATTAGGCGTAAGTATTTATATTAATGTGCGTGATCAGTATGCAAAAGCAAGTAAGGCAGAGTATCATTGAAATGACGACTTGTAATTAACGGTCAAAGTAATGGGCCCCATCAAGACGTCGACGAAGAAGACAGAGGCTAGAGGATTGTCTTTGAGCTTAACTTACAACTGCGAGATTATCGCTCTTCGCTCTGCTCTCCGTCTTCGGACGTTGTGTGTCCATCCGGAGTGCGCGAAGTAGGCGAGGAAGCGGATGAGATGATAAAGAGGAAGAGAGATGCCACGATCAGTCGGGGGAAAGAACGCCGTTTTTCGGAGACTCTATTACAATTCCATTTGCAGTTGGATTCGTCCCTCGCTGATTGTAAAATGCAATGAGGGAAGTTTGGAGTCGGGCGAGCTGGCGTGGTCTCCCTGAGACTTTGACAACTTCCCCCCCCCCCTCCCCGGGGGAGGGGCGAGTCGTTACCCCTCCCCCTCCCCCACTGACAAAACACTGCACCATCAGGACCCACCCCTGAGAATGCCCAGAATCGCACCATCGATTGCGTACGTAAGAGCGCGGAGGAAGAAATGCGAGGCTGGGCAGACAACTGGACTTCGAAACTCGGTGAAAAACCCTTAACACGGTGGGAAAAACACACAAGTGACAAAATAGCAGCTCCTTTATCGGTTTACCAAGGTAGTTGCAAACAAAACTTCGTAATAGTGTCAAATCATTCGGATGTTTTCTTCTTTTCACAAGTCCCATAGGTTTAGGAATATTCCAAGTACTCTTAAAAAGTGGTAGCCGAATATAATGTTAGCCAGAATAAACATTGTATAGCTGTAAGAACTTCGTTTACAGAAACCAACATGAATAGTACTGTATTTACAAGTTCTGTTGATACAACTCCTTTGAACAATATTTTAGATTGTACAGGTTATTCACTGTGATTTTACTTTTAGAACTGCTTTGTGAAGAATATTATATATATATATATAATTGTATGTTAGAGACTTCTGTGGTAAAGTTTACAGAAAAATTAAACCTACTCTCTGTGTTTATTTTTATAATGCTATGTTTGTTTTAACAACTAGCGAAAAAAAAAATATATATATATATATATATATATTCTCTGAAAAGAAAAGAAAAACCGGTCTTCAAAAGTGATCATATTACCGTGAACAGTCTATATTAGCAACTTAACTTGTTGACTTTTCTATGTTTAAGAGATTTTTGGTTCATAAAACAACCATCATTTTTTCCGCCCTAACTCGTAGTAGTTTCTTTTTATAAAACGTTTTAAGCCATGGTTACACATTGTTTCAAAGTGAAAATTTTTAGATAATTGTCTGAGGTGGCGTAACTCGTCACATGTGGACTAAACCATAAAGCAAATATGCTCCAAACATAAATCAGTGATTCTAATTAGCGAAATGCTGTTCGTTGCAAAGTCAATCAGCATGTAGTCTTTTATGACAGTAAAATCAGCCAAGTGCTCTATGTTTTCGTATTTGAAGCACGCAACTGACGTTTAATCAGCCGGGATATGTTTACATCCGACAGAACTAGCACGCTTTCACTAAAGATGTTTTGAGAAGTCAATAGATCGTTTGGAATATTACCATCAGTTAACGCAGTTTCGCGTTGACGGTGCCTAACGTCTTATGTGTTCACAACCAGTGAACATGCAGAATAACTGAGAGATCAGCCAAACACACTCAGTAAAACTTGTTATGGTTTATAAGAGATAATTAGTATCTAGCAGCCGAATATTGCTTGTAATGCGAATAGGGTCTCGTATTTTACAACATAATTTTGTCATTTATGTAAATAACGTATATCGATGAATAAACATCGGACGACATAATTTTACATTCATCGCAACAACATTGAAAGTTTTGCTCGCACCGATATGGCAACGACCGCTCTTACGTGACCTATGTAAGACTACAAACTGTAACTTTCCTTATTTTGAGACATAGAGACAGACGACCGATAAGGATCTGATTGTCACGATCGACAAGAACCTTATCACCTCTACTCGCGACACGTTAAACTGGTTTGTAGTGTTTTCGTAATAATTATTTCTTTCAGTGGAACTTAAAGCAGAGACTCTTATACCATTTCGTTTCGGAAGAGTATGAATTTAAAACCAACGCATGTTTATTGTATTGTGTTTTAAGAATCCGGGCGGTATTTTTTGAGAACTTACGACAGTCTAAATAATCCGTTTGCAGTAATTCTAAAAGCATCCAAAATAATATTTAAGCGTGCTACATTTTATATTAAAAATGGGGTCTCTAGATAATTTGCATTTGAGTGTGCGTATGTGTGTGTGTGTGCGCGCGCATGTATGTGAGGCAAAAAACTGGAGTGCGAAAAATGTCTTTGATCAACGTTACGTGCAGGCCTCTCAACTTGCTTACAGTGTTATATTATTATTATTTTTCCTGTGGCAATTTAAGGGTTAACAGTATAATTTTCTTTGAAAGCCCATGCATGTTTCCAATGCCAGCTTCCCACTGGTGCGTGTTGCGGCGCGCATCCCAGCTGCAACGTCATACCTGACGCTACAGTTGTCTGTTCACGGTTACTGCAGGTCTAAATACTCTCAACCCTCTGGCGCGAGAAAGCCCGCGCAAGGCCAGGGTGGGTGAGCGAATGGCGGACAATAAGCAGTCTTTCCACTGTGCCTGTATCCGAGCCCCGGCCTGCCAGATTGCGCAGTGCAGGCCACGTGTCCTAGTCAGTTTCCGACACGGATTTCTCACCATAACATGTAGGACAAAACATTAAGAGTGCGCGAAGAAAAATTAACACTGAAAACATCAATTGATTCCTACGCTTTCTTCGACGCCAATATGGATAAAATACTCAATGCCAATCCTAGATAACGGTAATTGCCAACTTTATGAGTAAATATTTATCCGAAATTACTAATTTGTTACGCGTGATCTCTTGCGCCGCAGTTAAATGCACGAGGTTCCGGCGTCAAAGATTGTGCCTCAGAAGTTCGTAACACTGGAAACTATTTTATTTAAAACGTTGGCTAAAACTGTTGTCTAGGATTGCTATTGTTTAATTTTCGCAAATCGGCTTTAGGAAACTTACAGTCATAGAGTAATGATTTTAGCGTTGAATTATGTACCACGCCCTCTTACCATAAACCAAAATCGGGCATGGTGATTTGTTTTACATAAATAACGAGGGTCATTAAATATTCTATACTTTACTAAACTTCTCAAGTTTGTTGTATGCTACAGGCTCTTAGGTTAACTAACGATTTATCTGCATACTTCGGATACATATTTACAGTTGAATTGAGTGCAGTACGCTGTACGAGTATGGCTATTGTACATGAAAATACAATAATTAAACGATCGTTTAGTATTTTTTAACAGTAGTTATCTCTCACCGGGCATTAAATGTGTAAATTCGGCCAGCATGAGCAAACCTTCATTTAAACCATGCGAAAATAAATATTCACATAATTAACAGCAGCTTAACACACAACAACGTAATTATTTGCACAATTTGAAGTGTGTATAACCAAACAGTAATTCATGTTTAATGGAATTTTTATGAAATAATGTTTTATGCGGTACTTAACAGCACATGCGAAGCCACACGACGATTTCACCGAGTTTTTTGGGAAACGACAGTTTCCAGGCATTGCCGAAGTTATTACAACTTGCAAAGGAACACGAAATAACTAACCAATGTATTTCTCAACAAGAAGACGTAAATTTAGTGAATTGGAACAAAATGGAGTAGTTTTAGTTAATCAGGAACTGACGTGATATTGACTTCAGCAACATATTTTCTTTTAAAAGAAGTCAACGCAATTTCTTTTCTTTTTTTATAATAATGTTATTGGCACGAATTTGTATTAGGCATGTTCAAATGTCCATTTTTCATCTGTATTTTGAGTGTATTTTTACGAATCAAAGGTAATTAAAGTTTTTAAAAACTCTACATTATAAAAATAAATTAATCAAGGAATTCTTGCTTTTTCCACAACACAATTATGAGGACTTTAACATTAAACGTTGTGCGTAAAGTAAAGCTACGTCTACTTGGCAGTTTTTTATGCTGTAGACGTAGGTGAAGCGAGATGGGGATGGAGCAGCGACGGAATGTAATGCGAGTATTCCAAAAGAGTGGAAGGTAACCAGCAATCTTAACGACGTTTCTCACACCTGAACAGTTGCAATACCAAATATTTTGAAATTAATATGTAAAAATACTGAAATTTTAAATTTCGATAGTTCTTGCATTTATTTTTATAAATTGTAGTTCTCTTTCTATTTTTTTTTGCAGTTTTACTGAAACCTTTTTTATAAGTGAGTCACAGAAATATAAAATGTACAATGGAAAATCTCTTTAACACTTTGTGGAAGTGTTAGACTGTCACACAAAAGGGAATGTGTGTTAACTGGTTACTGTTTTCAAATAGTTATTGTAGTAATCGAAATGTTTTTTAAAAAAAGCATATTTTTAGTGGTACTCATAACTGTAATAAAACATTTTGCTCGGGTATTAAAATGGTTACCCAAATATGGACTACGGACTAAAGGTAAATAACTAATCTAAAATAATTTCACACAAATGCTTTAACATTGCTCAGTTAAAATTTAAATCTGCACCAACCTAAAAAAATTCACCCGCGCACATAATTGCTATAAGATATAACAGTGCTATTTCAGCAATTTTTAAAAATAGAATATGTCTATTTGCTTATTACTCTTTAACTTTGGCGTCTACGAGACTATAACTTCCGCGGAAATGTTTACAGTGCAATAGCTGGTCGATTATATCATCAAACTGTCTTCGTATAGTTTTTTTTTTTTTTTTTTTTTTTTTTAATGTAACTCCACAAGTTTTTGAAAGGTTAGCGATCTGCATGTTCCCACAACTTTTCAGGATATGTCGCCTATTATTGTACGAAGTGTGGGGAATACCAAGTACATCTTGCCCCACAGAGTGACAGCCGTTTCCACTGCCCGTCCCATCCCGCACACAGAACCCAGGTAGCCTGGCGGCATTTTGAACTAGACGAACCAACTCCCCCTAGGGTCGCTTCCAAGACGATCCTTCCCAGCTTGACTTCAAAACACCGAACAAGCCCTTCCCACAGCTGGATGCAAGGCGCGCACCCCAACTGTGACGTCAGATATGACGTTGCAGAAGCTGATACGGCCTGTAAGCTATTTTTAGGTACCCAAAAATACTGTTTCTAATAATCGTGCTGAAATTTTAGTCTTATAGTGACATAGTTTGGAGTGTGTGTTCTTTTCGTAGATACAGAAATTTAATACACATTTAGTAATTTCATCAAAACATAAATAATCGCAACTCTAACGCAAGTAAGGAGACCACTAAAGAGCGTTAAAATGGTGGACAATTATAATGCTATGTTAATGTAGAATTATGTCAGATTTGTAGACGTTTCTTGGAAGTCTATTCCCTCTTTACAAAGTTTAGCTCAGCCAGTTTTCCTGTAATGGCATTTCAAAGTCAAAATGTGCATGTTTTTACTTCACACACCCAAAAACCAATAAATACAATGAAACGAAATTATTCACAGTGATTGTACATGTTGCTGTCTAGGGCTTTAGGTACATATAAACCCAATATTACATATTTTTGTATTTAAGAAAAGTTTCTAAAAGTAGCAAAAAATTCTAAATTTCAGAATTGTTTTTTTTTTTTTAAACACAAAGTATTTTGAATGGGGTTTATATACATCTAGCTGCAGCCCGCAACATGTAGGTTTCACTGTGAATTATTTCGTTTCATTATGTTAGTTGGTTTTCGGGGGCGTATAAAGTGTAAACATACAAATTTTTACATTGAAATGTCGTTATGAGAAAACTGGCAGAGATAATTTTTTTTTTTAAACTTGGAGAATGTACTTTCAAGTACCGTAGCGTCTACAAAACTAACACTACTTCATACAAATATACAACATGATTGTTCCTTCTAGAAAGCCCTTAAGTATACCACATCAAGCGATGTGGTACCACGGTGACATGTTGGACTCGCATGCGAAAACCACTTTCTAATTCCTGCTCTGGCCTTCCTGACTACAATTTTCTAATTGTTTTCCGATTCCAGACGGATTCCAGACGAATGCTGGGATGCCATGACCGCTTCCTTACGTGTTTCCTGTCCGGCCGAAACATTGGTCCCGTCTGTAAAAGCCCTTTGGTGTCGACGAGACGTTAAGCCCAACTACCTACCATAACGTTGTCTCAGTTACTGACACTGTGTTACAAATAAAACCACAGTAACATGGTTATATCAACATTGAGAACTTACAGTAGTTGTGAAAGTAATTAAATCGAAAATATTCGTATCGTCACATTTCTATTCTTAAGAATTTATTTTCAGCTTAAATTCCTCATATCGCAATATCGTAACATACCATATTTTTTAAATAAAATCGTTAAGTTAAGCTATAGTTGTTAAACTTTGAAACAATTTATAATGGTAATATGTAAGCCTCTGAGTCGCGCAGACATAACAGAAAGTGACTTGGCGGCGGGAAGTCGGCCAATAGGGTAAGTTAGCACGACACGGGAAGCAATCAGGCTCGAGAGGTTCTCCCGCAATACCTTGTAGCCAGTAAGTGAACATTCGCGCTTACAACACAGATTGTACTCCACACACTTGCCTGTTCTGTAGCGGAGACGCACTATTGCCGGCAATAAGCATGCTACTTGGCTGATGTGCTCAGTCGCGTATCAACTCGTGCAAGTTTCTCTCGTATGGACTGGTTGTGTGTACTTCTCAGAGTGTCGACACTGCTGGCAAAGTCCCCGGGTCCGTTACCCAGAAGCTCCGAGTTTATCGCCAGACATTTAAAACACTTTAAAACGCTCTAGGCTGCTCTACTCTGGGTAACAAATTGAATAAGTTAGTAAATTTCACTATTTAACCAGTACAAATTATAGTAGGCCTATGTAATCTGAAATCTAAACTTGCAACCAATGTAGCGGTTGGAATTTTTGAGGTCAAAGCCTATACTTACTGCCGGATTGATGTAATGAAAGTCACAACACTGAGTTACCTCAAATACGAACGAATGTTTCGAGAAATGATCTAAGTAAAACATTTTATTTTAAAAGTTCGTGACACTGCAGATTTATTTGCCAAACAATAAACTTTGCATACAATATTTTAAAATATACCTATGTAATACAATACACCAGCAAACCGAATTACTAAAAAGAACCCACATTGCTTATTTAAATATCATATTATCGCTGCAATAACAAAGACATGTAATTGTAAAAATAAAAGTTCAACAATGAAAACTTACTGTGACTAGGTTACATTCATTAATAAGTTAATATTAACAACTTGAGGGAAAGAGCCGCCGTTGACAATGTAATGAGCAAAATTGTTTCATGCATAACTCGTAAAACCAATTAATATTTCAATATGCGTTACAAGTTGCTCAAAACTGTATGCAGGCGGTAAGATTTTAAACTTAAGTTTTAGTACACTGTTAGAAAAAAATTTCCGTGAAATTACGGAAAAGTATGGCAAAAAATATCCAGAAATCTTCGTAAAATAACGGACACTCAGTTTGGCTTGATAACGGAATTCTCCATAAAATTACGGACAATCCGTTTTCCTCACAAAAATTAAATTTCTTTAAGTTACTAGCACTGCATTTTCAATAAATACGAATTACTTTTATTTGCTATGTTTTCTAGAGATCTTGACGCAACAATTTGTAACCAAAAAGATATCTTGAATTTGCCTGGATTGGAACCCATTACTTTACGATTTCCAGGCAGACACTCTAAACATTGTATCACAGTGATAATATAATTAATGAGTTCCATGAATACAATAAAATATGCTTTAAAATAATGTAGAAACACATTTACATGAATTTATGGAAAGTTATGGTCAAATTTCCGTAAACAGAAAATTACGGCAGCAACTTCCGTAGTTACAGTACTTTTCTGTAAATATTTCCACGAATTTATGGAAATTTTTAACAGTGTAGGACGTAAGCACATTTTATTAAATCTGAGCAAATCGTTTATTTTTCAAATTTATCGTGACTTCTTTCGCCAAGACAAAATAAACTATTTTGTAAAACAATCTTGAATATTATTCATGAAGTCCGTGGAGTTGCCCAAAATTAGAAACTTTAAGGACGAATCTTTAACTTAAGAAGAGAATTATTTTAAGTATATACATATAAGTCAAAACACTTTACAAATACATCCTGATTGAAAAAAAAAATACATTAACATAATATTAGGCTATTTCGTTTTATGTTCCCATACGCGAATGTATAACTAAATACTGATAAATTTGTAGCAGTTAATACTTCATTTCAAATGTAAAACAAATATCCGGTATACTAACATCTATTCTGAATAGTTTGTTACCAACATGTATCTAACCACAAAGTAAGGTGTACTTACAAATTTGGATAAAAATTGTGACCGTAAGTACACAATTTCAAGTATTACTTACAGAAATATTAATATCTCTGCTTCGGCACAAAAAAAATTTCTTTATTGTTATTGTTAAACACCTTGGTATAATTTTCTCAAGCGTCCAACCACCACATAGAATAAAACATGACCAGGTGTTTCTTGGGAATTTGTAACTCACTGGTTGAAAATAAAAATAAATACGTCTCTCTATTTGTGACCTGAATTTAAAAAAAAAATAAGGTTTAAAATAAACCAAGTATATAATAAAATATAACATAACGCTCACTGAATTTATTAGGGTCACATGTGCGAACAATTTAAAATGGGTTATTGCCTATAGGTAATACATTTCAAAGATCTCTATGTAATTGTACATGGCATAAGAGAGTCAGCGAGAGATTTCAGTCAGCGCTTAGCTTCGAGGTCTTTTTCGCTGGTAAAAGAAGGTGTGAGTATGGAGCAGCACCGGGATGACAGGGTGGGGGAAACGGAACATCCCCGAGAAAATCCGCCGACCAACGCCATCGTTCGGCACGATTCCCATCATGCGAAAATCCGGGGACCTACCCCACCAGGACCGAGCCCGGATCGCCTTATTGCGAGGCGACGGTCTGACCATACGGCCAATGCGGGCCCCATGGCTGTAAGTACTAGTTAAATAAAACAAGGTGATTATATAATACGCCGCTATAAATTGTACAAATTGTATTGTAGCCTTCACTGCAATGTAGCCGCATGTTAATTAAAGACCATTTTGTGGGCAGTCACAGTTTTGTGCGGTACGGTCATTAGTTACGTGCGGCTATATTGCAAAACAAGTTGTACAGTATTAGCGGTACTTATAGTCTTACAGTATGATAAATACAGCTCTTTGAGAAAATTACCTCTAGAAGCAAGCAACTAGGGACTGTATCAGGGTGGGGAAACACTACCTGATCTGCATAGATATTTCACGAAACTATATCAGGAGCAAGAAAGAAGACTTGATAGAGCTTAAAATGTAGCCCCATTTCTCTACCTGCATAGCGTATATAGGTCATCGGGATAAAGTGAGCACTAACAATTTAACATTTGAAAAATATCACTAGCCGTTACTGTATATAATTCAACATTAACTACAGTTGTCTTGCTGCTTGCATTGTTGGCAGTGAAGCTACGCAATATAGTTCGTGTATTTTCCTATTTAAATACAACAATGCTGAAACAAAATCAACCGAAATCAACATGATTGTATTATATATAATTAATACACTTGTTGTTATCAAACTATACAGATTCCTACTGATTGCACAGTTTATCTTACAAGCGCAAACGTCAAGTGACGTGTCCAGAGAGGTTAGACATGTCTCGTCGTTAGCCGTTACGCTCGTAATGATAGGAATTGGCTGAAAATAGAACTTAAGCAGGGCTTTTTGTGTGCTCACTTTATCCCGAACCACATGTAACAGTCATCCAAATGAACAAAAAGATAAACAATCCACTAAAAGCAGCGCAGATGGCTCGACACAACTCCATGTATTCTGCGAAGCAAACTTTTCAGTGAATACCGACAGGCAAAATATTTATTGTATGAACATACGGGAAACAAAGGTAAAAAAAGAAAAGTTATTTCAAATGATTCTACAAGACAAGTTTTGGAGTAACCCCTAAGTGTGCCCTCGATTGGAAAGTAACAAGAGTCAGGCCTTCAATACCACAACTTTGTTGCGCAGTTATCTCTCCACCAGGCAAAGACCAAAAAATACTTATCTCTTTGCAAAAAATTAATTATAACGTGACATGATCAGTTATTTTTACGACAATCTTGCTGTGGTATAGCATTTAGTGACAGCGTCGCGTAGATGCTTCTGATTGGAACAAGAGAACAACTAAATTAGCCAATTCAAAAGTAGGCTATAGTAATTCTGCCTTGGTACACAGGACTAAAGTTGCTTAGTTGGCAGTTTTTACTATATGTATAGTAATTTATGCTTTTAAGAACAAGTTTACCTGTAAATCTTTATATATATATATATATATATATAAATGAAACGTGACTGACTGACTGACTGACTGACATATCAAACTGCAGCCCTAACCACTGGACCTAGAATCGAATTTTTGTGGGGGTTCCCCTCAGGTCGTAGGCGAGCACTAAGTAGGGATTTTTCGAAATTCGACCTCTAAGGGGGTGAAAAGGAGTGAAATGTGTTTCCGAAGAAACGTAGAAAAGGCTCGAACCCGACGACCTATCATCGTAATTTTTACTTTAATAGGACAAAAAATCCTAAAACTACTTTTTGAATATTTACGTAAGCAATATTTTGAAGTGAACATCAACACTCTATCCCGAAGGGTTCGATAGATATCGATAGTTGATTGGAAACACATTTAAGGTCTTTTCAGCCCCTTAAATGTTGAACTTCGTAAAATCCTTAAATTAGCTAATATGCATTTTTACGAGTGTCCTATTAAAGTAAAAATCACGATGATTGGCCGTCGGGTTCGAACTCTATCGACGTTTCTTCGGAAACACATTTCACCCCTTTTCACCCCCTTACAGGTCGAATTTCGAAAAATCCCTTCTTAGTGCTCGCCTACGACCTGAAGGGAACCCCCACGAAAATTTCACGATTCTAGATCCAATGGTTTGAGCTGTAGTTTGATATGTGAGTCAGTCAGTCAGCTTTCATTTTTATATATAGAAATTTCCATAAACTTAATTGAAGTTATATAGCTGTTATTGTCATATGTATCCGAAAACATTATTAGTTTATTGTAGTATTTTTATACAAGAAAACCATAAGTGCTGACAATTATCAATACGACAAAATCGTATTGAGTTAACAATACGAGGGGAGTTACAGCTTAAAATAAAATAGAAAAGTTGTTCTAAAATGTTGTGTTATTATTTTATATCACTTATAAACTTTGACATCCATTTCCCCAATGAAGGTTTTAGCACTTGTTGCCCTATTACATTCAGTGCGAAAATATACCTCCTTCATTCAGCATCAGTACGAGATCAGTAAGAGGAAGGGAACAAAGGGCCTTCTTTTTATTTATTTTATTTTTGAGTTATAAAGCCCCTGATTGAAACTAAAACTGTATCTGAATTGAGATATGTGATAAAGTGGCACGTTGTAAATTATTGTTTTTCGAAGCTCCTTCCAAAGTGAGCCACTAGGGAATGAAAAGCACGGCTATGTGTAAGTACAGTCAATGTTTGCAGTGCACTGACCCACAAGGTGACTGCAGAACTTCTGAATACCTGCATTACATGCGCATATGTATGGAGATGAGGTGCAATGTGACCGCGTCTGTCGCGTCAAATGATAACACGGGGAACTGGCGTAATAATATCGACGGATGATAGGATACTGCAATAATATGAAAGCTTGTTTGCGTTCGTTTCCAGGAATTGCAATTTGGGTTTTATTCACGGACTGCCTATCGAATTCTTGGAACCGCTGTAACGTACGATGTATATATAGGCGGCCAATCAGTCTGTGCTATCGGTGACCGAGAACAAGTTTGACATACCTTCTGATTTTGAACTTTAACGAGAGAACATTAAAAAACATAATTTCATTACACTTTAGAAGTAGAGAGGTTCATAAAATTTTGGAAATTGGAAAATGTATGCTTATTAAGAACTGGCTCATATTTAATATATGAAACCTTATTTCTTCTGTAGTTACATTATTGTGGTAGGGCCTATATGACCATACTCGGTAGTAATTATTCTCTACACCGTTTGCGCATTCGAAAATTCACAAAGACATATACCGGTGTATATTGGGCATTTTGGTCGAGATCAGTTACGTCGATGTACCCGTCTTTTCAACCGGTCTGAAATTTTGGATTGTGGTAAATCTGAAGGATGTGCACCAGAACGTCAGTCGGCGAATTTTGTATACTCAACCTTTCAAAAACGTTCATAAATAAACCAAGCGTTTGTAAAAGGTCGCAAAGGAAATTATTTGCGCTTTCAAATTTTCAAAGAACGCATAAAAATTTTATTTTTCATTTGTAAAATTGACACACACGCGAGTTCGCGTGCACACCCACATCCACACACGCGCGCATATACGCAAGCACACACACGCGCTCATGCTCGCGCGCACACACACACACTTTCTCCCATTGCATTCTTAACAACAAATATGTAGGCCTATACAAAAACGTCAACATGATATGTCTCATCAGGTGTACGCCGAAGTGGGAGTTTCAACCCCTGTTGTAACACACGACAAACTTTCTCCGTATACATAACGCTGGCATGGTTGAGGTATGGGTAAGTAACGGTAGAGGGGATGAGGGACAGAGACAGGATGTTTGTGGTTTCTGTGCTATGGGCCACTAAAAGCGATGTGGACTAATTACTTTCGCCGAGTGTCTAACACACCGTAGTAAATTGAGTGCCTACAGCTAACTGCATCAAAGTTTCAAACGTATTTTTTGTAATCAATATATTCTTTTAAAATGGAGATATGAAAATAATTTTTCTCCATATGCCAATATTTATGATACGCGAATGTCAACGTGTCTAGGAAAATTATTTCAAAATTTTGTTTGATTAATTGCTTAACAAATTGGCATTAAGTTAAGATAGAAGGCTAAATAATTACGTTTATTTTCTGTTGGAATATTTATTTTATATTTACTTTACAAATTAAAATAAATTCATCAAAAATAGTTTGTAGCCACACATAATACTAAAAACTGCAAACATAGGAAAATAAATGATAAGTTTATTTAAGAATAATATTATATCAAAGTACAAAGAGTGAAATAAAGTATAGCAGGAAAATTTTAATTTGAAGAAAGGTTGCTCAATAAAATGTACTTGTCACAGGGATACAAAATGGCTGTTGTACCGTTTTACTACATTCTGCATATAAGGTCAGAATCCGCAAAATAAGTACTGACAGGTAACATTTTTGCTGACTGTGTTCAGTTACATCACTTGTATATATGCAATTGTTATTTATAACAAGCTTCCGCTTGAGTAAAGCAAACCGAAGTCCTTGTTAATTGAAATTAATTTTCAGAATACTTATCTTGTAATCAGACGTTGAAACAGTAAAAATTAATACTTATATACTCAAGGCGTAGCTTCCTCCAGACTGCAGCACTACATAAGGCAAACTGGAGGGCAAAGACGGCATCAACAATGAGCTGCTTGGCCATTTGTTATGCTTGCATTTTTATTAAAAATTTTCGTTACTGTGCGAGCCGGGTGAGTAGTAAGATTTAGCCGGTTCTGGGACATGGAGCCGGTGTGAGGATTTCTGCCGAGTGAGGATTTGACCGCCATGTTGTTACGTCACGGCCCCGACCACCATGTTGGATGACCTTGACCTTTAACCTTGACCTTGACCTTGACCTTGAGTGTCATATTACCAAAATTTCCCAAAAATTAAAAAAAAATTTAAAATTTCCAAAAAAATTTAAAAAATTTAAAAAAATCCCGAAAAAAATATTACCTCCATTTTGTTTCCGGACGCCATCTTGTTTCCGGCCACCATCTTGGTGTTTCTTACAAAAAATTTTCGATTTCGCATTCCATTATAACCCCTCGCATATTTAATAAATAAAATTTTTAATAAAAATCTTTTTAATAAAATTATTTTTAGTAAAATACTTTTTAATAAAAAACTATTTAATAAAAAAACTTTTTATATAAAAATTATTTAATTAAATCAACTGCCGGCACGTCTTACCCGGACGAGCTCCATCGACACACTGACGCCCCCCACCACTTTTTACATGTATATATTAACTTATCCCCCCTCCCCCCAAACACTACCCATTCCTTTATTTTAATTGGCTGTTAGTCACGTGATGA
>PNEQ01016651.1:0-16478 GCA_003012365.1 Medauroidea extradentata
TCTTGTATTGTTTGCTTCTGCACGAGCTTATCATGATGGCGCAGCATCATAGTTCATGGCCGTTGGTTGGTAAATACCACATAAAAGTAATTGCTGGAAATATTAACATCACTTTAAGCAGGAATAAAAACTGGTCAGATCTCAACTGACACTAATTGCCTGCCCAGACACTGACAAACTGGGACATAAACAAGAACATCACTCTAATAATAGGTCGGGCTTACACTTGCTTCACGGGGCGACCACGATGCACTGGGGAAACCTAACACAATGTACATATTCAGTAGCCACAAAGCACATGGTTTGGTAGCTCGGAGATCTGATGGTAATATACACGGGCCAGCTGATAGTTAATCCCAACCACAGGAAACAAATAAGCCAATTTTCATTAACAAAATTTATTAAACACCAATTATTAAAAGGAGAAGGAAAAAAAAATGGATTATGAAGGGGTCCTGGTGGCCAAATACCTTACACATGCAATGTCACTATACTCCATTTATGCTAAAGTGAATTCTTTTTCAATTTATTTTGTCGTTTCAACTTGTCAATAGTCGAAGATGCATACCTGTTGGTTTCAGATTTTATAGTTTTAATCATGTCAGAGTCACAGAAAGCACTGAAACAATCCAACTCGCTACTGTTCTCATCTAAAGGCGCTGTCACCCCTGTAGTTTCTTCAAAATCCGGAAGTTCAGGCTGGTTGTCGAGGTCAGACCAACCAGAATCCCTTGTGTTTTCTGCTGAGATTGGCAGTGGTTGGTCCTCATCTGGAGGGACAGGGAAGAAAATATATATTTAGATAACTGGAAAACTTCTCATACTTTTATGAGAAATGCAGATTTTTTTATTTATATGTATATATATAATATATATATATATTTATTTAGACATTTTATGTGTCCCCAAACAGCACAAGGCCTTAGTAGAGAAACATGGGGGAAGGGGGGAAGGAGTCGGCCAGGACCTGTTGAAGGAACAATCCCATCATTGCCTGGAGTGATTTCATGAAACCATGGAAAACCGAAATTAGGATGGCCGGAGCCGGGGATCGAACCCAAGTCCTCCCGAACGCGAGGCAAGTGTTTTACCACTGCTACACCGTGCTCGGTTTATGATACAGGATTAATTTTATTTTAGGATTCTGTCATTTACTCTGATCTCATTTATCTTTCTTGCGATTCGCAACTGAACATTTGCCTTTAGAAGTGAAACAGTGAATGAAAACTGCACCTACAATGTTCCCACTTACAAGTAATGGATGAGAGTATGCTTGTCAATGCCAGCTGCCCAACCGGAGGAACTAGCTTGACATTCTAGCATTCTAGTAAAATACAAAAATTGATGAGGTGATATGAAATGGTGAGGATAGATGGCAGAATGCAAGTGCGTGGGGAGAAAGACTACCCTGAGAAAACTATCTAAACACTGGCAATGTTCACTACAGCGAAAATTGTTTAATTATTATTTTTGCTGAAATTAGAAACTGGGCTGTTATATGACGAGAGACTATCACTCAACCCTAAAAATGCGCAAAATATTTCAATTACATTTTTTAAACAATAATAAAAAATTACAATTCTACTGCTAAATTTCACACACATGTATGAGACTTTTGTACACTGTAGATAATTATACAACCTAGGATTATGAGCTGTGGATATCATACTGGGAAACTATAAAATAAGTAGCGAAATTGTTTTGACATAGGCCTACAGGGCGTGAAAATAGTGCAGTTGTTTCTTGGGTGTACTCTCATAGTCAATTTTTCACACTTATATTTATAATTTGGTTTTTACAAGTTGGTGTTTATGGGTAGTAGAGTAACAATGTAAGTTACAAACGATAACTGATTTACTGCCCTAGATTTTTTTATCAAAGACTCACATACTATTTCGAGAAAAAAAAGTTGGTTCTCAAAACTTTACTCAACTTACCCGAACCTTCATTTTCTACATGTGGAACATCTGTATCGACTGTTTCATTTTGTTTTTCATCGCTGCTCTCACCTTCTAATAAATAAAAAACAAAGCAATGAACACATATTCAGTTACGTTATAAAAATATACGTACCACGAAAGGTACTCAGAACACAGAGACAGACACACACATGTAAATGTGTTTGCATATAACAAAATAATGTACGACACATACCTAATTCTATTTCTTCGGGTTCTTAGTTCGGATCTTCGTCGCTGTTAGTCAATTCAGATCTAGAACTTAGTTCTTCCAACAACTCGTAAATTTCTTTTTCAGTGAGCGCCTTTGTCCTTTTAGAAGCCATAACTCATTATGAAAACTCATATGACAGCAATGGTTTATAACTTAAAACACGTGTGAAACTGTTCTAGAGTGTGAACTATAAACGTATCATTACTGAATAATTCAGCATAATACTGCTATCTGTTGACGCTGCTGTAAACATCAAGAAAGAAAATAAATAATTATCTGTAAAGTACTGCTATCTAACGGTACCATTAGAAAATAATCGGGAAAAATTATTGATTCCGGCGTTTGATAGTCTGTTATAAATCCTTTGTTCCTGGACTTGACAAAATATGGCTCCTTATATAAAATATGCACGCATTGCACTCTTTTCCTTTCCCGTCTTGTTAAACTCTCTCTGAGTACTACAGCTTCTATCTTGTGTTAATAATACAAACTACAAACTCCCGTCGCTTCTACAAATGAACGATGCCCGTATACAATGCGAGAAACGTCGATAACAGCAATGAAAAGTACTGCCCGTACGAGATACTGGCATCGTTCGCTACAGGATATTCGGGTGCTGGTATTACGTATGGGCATAGAGTTCAAAGTGTTAATTTTCGATCTCAAGTCGATTCATTGTAGTTTTCATGGGAGCCACGGGTCCGGAATGTGACGTTTGAAACCTAGGAAGTTTTAGTAATTAATTATGTCAATGTTGGTAAGTGTAATGGAGGATGTTTGTATAATTTGAAGTTTATTTTTTTTATGTTGCTCATGTAG
The DNA here is from genome assembly GCA_003012365.1 of Medauroidea extradentata. Taxonomy (NCBI): domain Eukaryota; kingdom Metazoa; phylum Arthropoda; class Insecta; order Phasmatodea; family Phasmatidae; genus Medauroidea; species Medauroidea extradentata. Next base: position 2,992 of record PNEQ01016651.1, read on the forward strand.
AGAAATGTGTGAACCAAATGTTTTAAAGTGTCAGTAACCAACCTATCATGTTTCTTTTTTTTTTTTTTTTTCTTTATGAAAAGAAAAATCTGTCAAGCTGTGTTTTGACATATTTTCAGGGGGGGTTGTGAAGTGACCAGCATGCGTTTGGGGGTATACTTTTTTGATAAGCCAGTGTTTCTAGAATTTTGTAGAGTCCCTGTTAATGTTTATTTGTTTGCATAAATAATGCTAGCCAGTATTACTGACACTTAAGAACCAAAAGCTGGTCAGCCTAGTGTCAGTTAGATGTAGGACAGTGATGATGCCTTTTTTATTTTCAATACACCAGTGTGTTGCCCTGCCACCCTACTTTAAGCCATTGACTGTAAATGATTTAACTCCTAGCGTTTATACAATTGTAAGTCAGTAGTAATTGTTTCAAAATTAGTTCCATGTTGTCTTAAGCTTAATAATCTCCTGAGAAAATCATTATGTTAATTGATGTAAATGTTATAATTTTTGCTGAGCAGGATATTACCTAGAAATCCCTATCTCTAAATATGAAACCACTATTGAGCCTGGCAAAACAGTACAATAACAGAAAACCGCGTCTGGATGCAATTGCTAGTGATAAGTTTTCTCGTTGTAATATTTTAATGTTAAATAATGTGTTATCAAGCCTGGAATTATTCTGAGTTGTATTTTCGGACGGCATGTGAATTTAAAATAAATATGTCTTGTGTTAACTTTTCTGAAATGGCATAAAATTTCAAGCAACTTTGGACTCTTAGAAATTTTATGAGAATTTTATCCTTTAAAAGTTATTGCAATTGGAAAGTTTTTGGTATTTATTTTAAAGATGTGTAGATGAGTTTGGCCATCCCGGCCATGGAGCCGTGGGGCTGACACCGATAGGGGTTCACAGAGGGTACTGCAAGGTGTACTGTCGGCAATGTCCGATGCCAAGATTTTATGTAATATAAATTTTAATGTAATAATTATTCAGTGAAATAGTAAAATACATCTTTATGCTCAGCAGAATTTTGCCGATTTTTCGGTCATTAGTTTTATTTTGTATCCAGACCGGTTATTCGATGTTGCTAGAATGTTATAGAACATTATACCCGAAGGTAGGCTGCCATGATATCTTGGGACGCCATTGCAGTTGCCGTGGCTGGTCACTTTGTTCTTGACTGTCGAGGAGGCCGGACATGTGCCAAGTTGTGCTAGGTTAGCATGTGGTAAGCCGAGGGCCGTGATCTAAAGACATGGGGCCACGATGGAAGGCGGTGAAAAGACTTGCTAGGACTCTTCATTATTAACTAGTTTTGATTATTTTGATATAAATTTATTGCCGTATCAACTGCGTCGCCGGCCCACTATCGGTTATGATTTAAGTTTAGCATGTGCTATTTTTCTTTTGAGTTGGGTTTCATTTTAGTTCAGTTCTCTTTCATCTTAATTTTATGTTGATATACAAGAAGTTTATACGTGCTGATGTAAGCGCGGTTGCGTGAGTTTTGTGAAAAGAAAGTAATAAATAGGGGCTGTTGATCTAACCACATGTTTGACTACCGTTCTGCAAGCGTCCACCCTTTGATACCGCGAAACGCTGAGATAAGAGTAGGTCATCGCTGAGACCGGAGCATCTTGAGAATTGATCAAGTTACATTTTTTTGGACATTGTAATAGAACATGTGGGGCTAGTATCGTAACATCTGTAGACGCTCAGCGAAGAGGAACAGTCCCACCACACAAGCTTAAATGTATCATTTGGTTATTGTGGTGGCGTATTTTAGTGCTGGTACTCGTATCGACGTAGCATATTTAATAGTCGTAAAACGTAGGAATATTGTGACTTTCATATCTAAGAAATACAACGTTGCAGTTTTTATAATCACAATTTTATATAGTTGCCAAACCATGCGGATGTTAAAAACTGTTCAGAAATTTAAAGTATGCTGTATTAATATTGTATAGGAGATTAAGTACTCTCGCATCTGCACGTTCAATGATGTACAATTTAATTCTCAAATCCACAGTGTTTGCAGTGTCGGAAAGTTGTGGTTAGATGGTGCCAAGTGTGATTAAATTGCCAAATTTGCACTTTCGTGCATTTATATAACTTTGGAAGAGAATTTAAAAGCTGTGTTACCAGAAATCATAATTAGGGGCCTATCTATTGGTGTGTTAAAATCGGTGTAGTTTGTAAACTTGTAGAAACCAAAACTACCTATACTATTCTCCGTTCACTCTAAGTTGAATTCTGAAGTAAACAAATAACGTAATATCATTGCACTTCGCTAGCTCCTAATTGGCTCAATTTGTGCGTCGTGCTGACGTACTATTTCCAACCGACAAAAGTGTGTACAGTCGGCATCATACGAAACAACAACGCAGTATATATTAAAACAATATTGCGTGAAAATTTTGTACGTGTTATTGACATAGGGAAACAAAAATTACATAAAAACTTGATAAAAATATTGACATCATGTGCAATTACTGTATATTTCAAAATTTAATAGTAATTGTCAAGTCATGACTAACGATTGTATTAGAATATTCCGGTATTAACGTAACGAAAATTTGGTACTACATGCAGAATAAAAGTTGTCAACAAGATGTGTGATTAAACTTACTGTAAAGTAGTCCTGGATTATTTTGCTCTTTGTTTTGGAAAAATTACATTTTATAAATCGCCAAATAATCTCTCGATAATTCACGACACATATTTTTTTTTATATATATAAAAGATTGCTATGCGAGATTTTTATTCTTACCTTATAAACATCACCACATTTCGAAAACCATGCAAGACATTTTCACTGTTCACGTCCAGCATCACATAACCTAAACTGCAAGCGACGTAAATATACAACGGCACGAGGACGGAACAAAATAGAACAAGGAACTTGGGTTCGGACCACGCAGACGTGGATCGGACGAACTGGAACGGAAAATGGACGAACGAAAGAAAACATTCGCAGTAACCACAACATTGATGGGTTAGCGTCCAAAAATACTTTGAAAAAATAAAACATTATATCTGATTGTGATATTTCTGACATACTTTTACTGTGGTAATTATTACTGAACTAAACTTTTGGTATCTTCAGAGTATCGTACGTCTCTAAATACTGGCAAGTGTACCAAGAAACTCGTACGTTTAACAGTGCATCAGTCGTTAAATAACTCGTGAACCAACTGTATGGACGTGTCGTCCGCTAACCATAATTAAAGTAATAAACATATAGCGTTGTAGATTATGTTTGCAACATCTGTATATTTTAGATATTTGTTAATAAAACGCTCTCATTAAGTGATGGAGTGGTAAATTTATATGTACACGACAGATAACAAAGATCTATTTCTTATGCAAGATCACAGTGCATGGCGGTCGGCAGCCAATGAACATGTTTGTTTATAATTTGCTTTGTTTATCCTAAAACTCAACTAAGAGTGAACGGAGTATATGTTTCTTTATATTTGTATGAATATTAAAATTATGACCACTATTTATGATGGTACAACGAAGTAAGCCTACTGTAAAATACGTTCAGTAATATTCCTGTTAAGTTTGTTTTCTTTATGAAAGCCACATGGAGGCTTTGTAATTTTAGCCATGAACACAACATATGAATAGTTGTAAAAATTTTAGCTAATTTTATTAATTATTCAGCATGTTCTAAATTAATTTTGCATACAACATATTGACATATTAACATTGTAGTATTTTATATTAAAATATAGCCTAAATGTTTTAGTTACATGGCATTTACATATACACAAAATGTGAAATGCCATGACTCGTTTACGCACAATCATTTTGAAAATTGTACTATTTCTGAATCCTTGAGGTTGGCAGCTATGCATTTACTATTTAAACTATTTACGCTAGAAAGATGTTTATGTTCATTGCATTTTAATATCAGTAATTTTTGAGCATGTGAAATTCATGGAAACCATGCACAACTCCACACAATTCACACATATAGCAAAATTCCCATCCCTTCTTTTCTTGTGCCTTGTGTTGCTGTAGACATGGCAGTGTCTCGTTGGGTTCTTCTTATCTGTAGACGGAACAAGGCTTGGAAAATTACTTTGAATAATGTACAGCAGGGCTATCTGAAATAGATAGTGGCTTGCGACTGTGGAGATGATTTTTTCTCTTGATATATCTCAAGTAACTGATGAAACGCTTTGAGTTGAAAATCTGCTAATGAAACATGTTGGACAGTTGTAGACATATAGCGAGATCATGTGCATTATAGGGAATTATATCAGCTACAATATAACTCTGATTTAGCTAAATTTTTGGAGGCCCAAAAATGTTTACTCTTCATCGTTTTGTTAAATTAAAATTTATATTTCCTAAACCTACCCCTTCCCCTAAAAACAAAATAGAAAGTTACATACTCTGGCATGTTTTATCAGAATTCAATGTAATTAAAAGTTTGTCTGTTAACAAACAGCAATTGCATACCACAATTTCCATCAAGTGGTAAGCAACAGCAGTGACAGAAAAAATTTAGCAGAGAAACTTCGAAAACTTCCAGTGGAATGCACGTAAATTGTGCGCCTGGTGAGTTAGGCCACGTGTGCACCACCTTGTGGGTGGTAAGTGATAACTAACATCATCACAGTGCATTCAATGTTTCCGCCTTTCTTCTGCTGTCTCAAAAAAGTTTAGAAAATTCCCATGAAAAAAGTGTTTAAAAAATTTCTCAATGAAAACTGATTCATTAGTTAGCAAGAACACTACAGTAAGAAAATAAATAAATAGATACATGTGGTGTTCTAGCGTGTAGTCCACCAACAAACTGTGTACTGTTGGCTAAAAATAATTTGCATTAGAGTTTTTTTTCTAGCATCGGCAAGATGCATAATTTACATTAACGGTAATAAATGTATTATAAAAAGTTTGCATAGTAACATAATTACATATTTTTGATAAAGACACTGGTTTTATCACGAGATGCAACAGAAAATAATCAATTTGAATGGTTTCATCATGGGATGCAACAGAAAATAAACACTTTATATGTAGACACCTTTGCAGTCTATCGGTAGTAGAATAAATCGGTAGAGCACGCTGCATTGTGGCGTTTTCTGACGGAGATGCGCAGCACTATCTGGTAATTAGTTCCTGTGCTGTTTGCTACCATGCTGTGTAGTCTGGGTACTTAGATGGTTGTTCACTCGCCAGTTGCCAGGTTATGTGCTCTTGGCAAAGAGGAAGGGTCTAGTCATCCTTTTTAAGCAACACAGCATCGCTCTTCGCTTGGCCGCGCACGCTCAACTTAAAAGTATCCTCTGCAGCCAGAGTTTTCGATAAATTGTAATGATTTTTTTGTTTGCTTATTTCTCGACTGATGGTTATGGATGGTTATGGCTATCTGCGGAAAAGAAGTACATAATTTAGTTAGTGAAAGTACTTTTAATATATTTACATTACAATTTATATTCCATTTCTTCAAAGTTACTTAAATTTTTCATAATTTTTTGTATATTTTTTTAAGGTTCTTAAAATCCTTTTGTTATATCGCAGTTTTCATTATTCCTGAGTTTGTTAAATTAGGGCTATACTGTACATTTAAGAACATTGTTTATACCATTTGACTGTTTCTTTTTTCATACCAATGAACTCATTAGCATGTCACTGCCAACATATCCTTTGTTATCATTGTAAGTGAGTGAAAAGGTTTTGGTCAGCGTTTAACATTGAGGTCTTTAGCGCTGGTGAGGGGTGATATGATGTGAGTATGGAGCAGCGCCAGAATGAATGGACAGGGGAAACAGGAGGTCCTCGAGAAAACCCGCCGACCAGCGGCATCGACCGGCACAATTTCCCACGTGTGAAAATCCAGGGACCTACCCCGCTGGGAATCGAACCCGGATCACTTTGGTGGGAGGCGAGAGGTCTCTGACTTTTCAGCCACCGCAGCTCCCGTTATCATTGTAGTCCATCACACAAGATGGCTTTATAACTTTTTTTCCTGTTTTGTGATGCGTCTTCCCAGTTTCTACCATGCTTTGTTGTAAGTATGTTAACATTCAGATTATCGACCCACTTCGTTACTTTCAGGACGTCTGTAATTTATAAAATGTTTCTCCTTTGGATTTTTTTTACAGGTCAGGCATTCCCTTTTTGTTTTTTTCAGACAGTACCACATACATTTGTTTTGTTAGCATGCAAGAAAGATATTAACTTTGGGCTTGTATGCTAGTTGTATACATAAAGCGAATGACCTTGTTGAGGTATCATAGCACAAGTTTGTGCAAAATAACTCCTGATGTACGAAAAAAATTTTTGTGATATGTGCATTTGTATTTGCTCCACAGTAAAATGGTAAAATCAAGTATGTATCCTGTCCCAACATGACACAAAACAAAAAATTTTGTCCCAAAACAATGGAATTTGGACTTTATGTACTGTTTGAATGGTAGTTTTCCTTTGAATAGCACAAGGCTTTCATCAGTATATAAATTTTGGAACTGGACAAAATTACTTGCAAAAAATTTCTTCAAAAATGCAACCACAGGTCTAATTTCTTTCAACCTATCTCCATCAGCTGCCTGCTCATTATCAGAGAAATGAAGAATGCTCGGAATTGTAAGATACCACCTGTCTAATGACATTACCGTATTGGGAAAATATTAGAGCTTGCTTCAAAGAATATGTATACCCTTGTATTCTGCAATAGAAAGATGTTTATTCCATACCGTGAGTATGATGGCAGTGAACACACGTGTTTCATTGCAGCAGGTGTCAACCCACTTTTTAAGGTGTGAATGTGAACCAAGGTCTACACTGTTTACAGTTTGCGCACAATATCTGTTTGTTTCTGCAGCAACTGTATTTACCAGTTCATTTGTCAGAAACAATTAGAAATTCAACTTCTGTGGAGTCTGAAGAAATGCTCTTTGTTACCTCAGCAGAGCTAATATCAAAATTATGAGACAAATGTTTGTTTTCTCCGTGGCACCAAGCATAAGAAGTCTTAATTTTTTACGTTAGTATTTTAAACACTATTATCGCAATGTTACTCAATTCACCCATCAGGAAATTGTCTACTGTTACAAAACTTGAAATTTCAGAATCTAACGAGTTAAATACTCTATTTACCAGAATGGAAGATGAGGTTTAGTAAATGGATTATAAAATATGGGGTCATCTAAAAATCAAGGTCGTCTTGGTTTCGAGACAAAAAAAAATATTTTTATGCGCCCGAGACAAAGAACCACTTCTATGCTCCTGAGACATTGAACCACTGTTATGCTCCCGAGACAAATAGCCAATTACATCATCCAAGACAAAGAGCCAATTTTATCCTCTAAAGACATAGAACCACCTGTATATCTTCAGTCTATGGCATCTCACCAAGATGTTACATATTCAGACACATGTTTATTTTACCAGACAAGATTTTGATTGCATGATTGATTCAGAAGTGCCGAGTACTAAGATTTGTCTGTAATTTATATGAATAATCACTCGCTAGTATGAAACTATGGTAGCCTAAAAAATACTACTGAATTTTTCATTTTCATTTTAAATTTGCGTGTTTACCAATATACATGCTTGTTATTGTTTACGTCATGTCGTCCACAAATACAGCACGATGGTTGTGGTAGCTGTTTGTTCGAAGCCATATCTTAGGCTTACCAAGTCCACCCAAAGTGATCTCGTCTGTGGTCGTGGTACAAAAGCTTGTTGCTTGCGCTAATATTCACTTCTTGCTTCTTCCACTGGTTGGACATCTTGAATTGGAAACATAACCATGTTGTCATAGTTTAACATAAATATGTGTGAATGTTGAAATTCAACTATGAGTTTGAAACAGTAGTAGTATCCGAAATATCGTTCAGAATATTCATAGTTGTGAGCACTTTTAAGTGCTTCAAATGTATCTGAACACGTGTTTTGTGTATTGTGTAAATGTGACTTCAGTGTAAGCACGGTGGCAAAGATGATTGCCACCATGTATTTTTGATGTTAACGATTTCGAGAAAAAATGTATATACCGTATTTACGCGTGTATAACACCTCCATTTTTTACTAAAAACCAATGTCAATAAATGAGGAGACTGTTATACACGAGACAATTTGAATAAAAAAAATTTGTATCTAAAAGAAGTTGTTATAGACTACTACAATAACTCTAGAGAATGAACACTGTTATGAATAATGCATAGAACAATCCCTTTAAAATATATAATTTTAAATAACAAAATTCAGTACATAACCCAAACATAACCGGTACTCACGTAAACAAATATGGCGGCCGCTATGTACCCCTTCAGTCGTTATTTTGGCAATATTTATTTATTCAGATCCTCCATTGGAATTGGATAGTGAGCACTCACAGAACCAAAGTGAAAAGAAAAATTGGATAACAATGAGTTATACTGCCTACATACAGTAATTACAGTTGTGTTGATAAAATCACAACTCCCTCTTGCCTCTCGCCACGCATTTGCATTGTGTACTGATGGTAAACTATCTTGAAACAGTTCTTTTACAGTTTTATTCTGCATATCACACGGCTTGTAATTCAAATTCTGCGGTGTAACTGTTCCGTACTTTCATCACTTCTTTATTATGGCCACATGTTTCGTAGCTTTCTGCCATACAAACAACACATCGACAACATCAGAGTTCCGACCAAAGAATATCTTCGCTGCGGATATTCCACTCTGCAATACGCTCGCATGCAACGGCCGCAACTGCTGAAGAGTATATAGCGAAGACACACCACTTGTACCCTAAGGCATGATTTTCTTTCTGAAAATGTAAAAAAAAAATATTACTTTAAAAAGTTAATTTGGATGACTATTATTTTCCTCTATGTTCAATGGTCGACGTTAATGGCTAGAAAGGAGTTATTTTTTGATGGGGCTGTTATACACAAATATTTTATATTTTTAATTTATGAAAGTCAGAATTGGGGAGTGTGTTGTACACGGGCGGGTGTTATATACGCATAACTACGCTATAAAGTGGCGCTGTAGATTCGACAACAAATTCCAAAGTTGCTGGCGAGTAGGTAATGTGATTGTGTGTACACTTTTAATATAAGACGTTCTCTACGGAAAAGTACTGAAACTACGGATTTTTCACGAAATTACTACTGAAAGCATTGGTAAATGGTTGGCATCTCAGTGAATTGAAGTAAAAAAGTCACTATATGCACTTATGTTTCTTCCAAGCCAAAATATTTTATACAGAAGTGACATTTGGTATTCTCAAGGGTAGACTTAAATTCAGGGTGCACCGTGGATGCCTAGGACATGGTGGCGATGGTGACGTACGATGATAGAATTAAGAACGAACTTTGCTTCAGCTACTCTACATTTTGCTACACTTACTGGCTCGAGCAGTTCTCTTTGCTTTATTGTTTTTTCACCTGTATTCTCATGTTCCCACTCCTTAATCCTTATGGTGCATGCATGGCAACGAGCCCTGGCCAGGTGAATCGCTGTCTCTTGTGGCTTAGCGTACTTCTTCAGTGGTTCCGTTCATAGGCGATTTCCTGGAATTTTAATGTAAATACACCAGCTCCTATTTAGGTTTGATGGGGAATTGTCCCCCGTGGAGTGCATAGGCAGCTGTCTCTACGTATGTGGAACATAATTTTTTTTTGTAAATTTTTGATAAATTTGTTTTGGGCACCGTCTTTTGAAAATTTCACTTGTAGGACGTAATAATGTAGGGTTTGCTATGTGCTAATTACTTGTTTGATATTTGTTTCTGGATTCTTGTTGCTGAAGTGTTAAATGCGCTTAATTTACACAGCATGATGGGGGGGACATTAGCAACGGTGAAGTTGATGTGACGCCGTCACGTCCACTTATAAATTACGTTAATGATTGCCCCCAATTTTAACACTTCACCATTTAGGTTTAAGGGCACTACTATTCACCCGCACCTTTGCTGATTGCGTGTTGCTGTTAATTTTTATGTAAGGATAATATTTTAGCATATAAGATTGTGAAGATGAAGCTTTAATTGTGAAACAGTATTTACTTATGCCCAAGTGTTATCTAGTGTTTATTTTCCATCTATAACTGCCTTCATAACATTTGTTAACGTATACCAGTTTGTTTACAAATACGGCCTAGTGCCTCATCAGTAGTGCTAATCTCGTGCACTGACTCTGTAAAAGTGCACTTAACAGTGATCAGGGGAAATACGCACATAAATATAAATTGTACTTGTTTGTTATTGCTTGTGTGACGTGCACTGGCACGTAGCCATTACTTGGCCTCTTATCATACAGTAATTTCAATTTTTTTTTGTCGTAATTAATATTTTTTTTCTTTGTTTATAACAAATTTAGTAGGCCAACTTAACCGGGTATAAGGATGTATACGGCGGGATCCAACATATTAATTGGGGATGCGAATAGAGAAATTTACGTTAAAATTTTCTTTTTAATTTTAAATTTAACTTTAAAGCAAGAGAAAAGTATTTAATTTTACGTGTCAATTTTATCGGATTTATATCGTGTTTGGACTCATTTTAAAGCTAATTTAATTTCAAGCAACTTTTCTAAGTAAACTTTTCTTATATTTTGCTTTGTTTGGATTATTTAAATTTCAAGTAGCTTATTAGCTTGCTTCTCCTGGAATAGGATTTATGTGGCAGGCTAGTCGTAGTTCTCTTGCTTGGAAGCACGTACAGAGAAGTGCTGGCTTTTACGATTTCAAATAAGCTCTGAGCTAGCCTGTGCTTTAGATAGATTTATCTGGCAGGCAGGTCAGAGTTCACTCGCTTGGAGGCACGAACAGGGACGTGCTGGAATGCGGGGAGTCTGCAGGGCATTTCTTGACCAATGTGGGTGGTAGTGTCGTGTGCAACAACACTGAAAAGGTGGTGATCCGCGACAGATTGAGAACGCTGCACATCCCCAATTAATAAACTAATGAATATTTAGCTGGGATTATGAAATGAAATGCTTTGTAAATTTATCAGTATCTATGTTACGTACAATTTTTAGGTTATAAACGTCAATAAACCAGCTTTTTAGGCAAGTTGGATCTTGATGTATCCCTCCGCCGCTTGGCCGAGTAAGTCCGGGTGTTCGCCCAGGAAAGTTAGTCGTCGTTCATCGGAGCTCGTGACCGGTCGCCGGGAGATGGCCGGCTAAGTTTTTGATTGTCTGAGTTTGTTAATCAGTAAGAGTCGTCGTTCATCGGAGCTTGTGACCGGTCGCCGGGAGATGGCCGGCTAAGTTTTTGTTTGTCTGAGTTTGTTAATCAGTAAGAGTCGTGATATGTCGGAGCTTGGACTCGGTCGCGGAAAGATGGCAGGCTGAGATTTTTGTGATTAGTTGGGGCGTCATGGCGGAAGGAGGAGGACGTGTTGGACGGGGCAGAGGGGTTGTGAAGCCTAGAGGGCGGATTCGGGAGTAAAGTGGGCGGTATTGCCTGCGATGCTTTGTTGTTCATCATTTTTCTTTAGCTAGTTAGGATATCTAAGTAGTATTTGCCTGGGCGAACAGTCTAGACTACGTCAAGTTGAGCACTTGCATCACCCTGTAATGTTTACGTTTCGAAGTTGAAAAGGTTACTGGAATGAGTTTAAGTGGTTAAGCAGTGAGTGTTCAATGTACAAGTGAACCATTAAATAAAGAAAACTAAACGGAAACTTTTTTTCTTCTTTTTTATATATATGCCCACTTAAATGTTTTCTCTCTAAGCCGACACAGTTTGAAATACTTCAGGCTATCCGGGCAAGTAAAACAAAAGGGAAGTATTTCTAATTTCTAAAGGACTTGTCAAAGTCATCGCTCGCCGAAATCAGCTGCCGCCGGTAATGGAAGGTAGCTGCAAGGAATAAACAGTAACAACAATGTAGACGTGAGGTAGAAGGACCCATAACATTCTGGCGTCCCCGGAACAGGGACATCTAGACATCAACAACACGGCGACGTAGACGTAGAAGGACCCATTACATTCTGCCGCCCCGAACAGGGACATCATAACCTCCAAAATAAGCTTCTAGATAGCAGCAACGAATCGAGCACGGAGCGGGAGCGGAGCAGCACCGTCACACTTGGAAATGTGTTTTATGATTATGTAAATGTTTTTATGTATTAAATTGTTAAACAGCAATATGCACACTTATAATTCAAGTCAGGAAGTTTATTTGTGTAGCAGAGTAACTTTGTGCCATGAGAGAGTATTCTCTTTGTGCGAGTGTGGCACACCTATTAATTCAGACAGCCTCGTGCGGCTCAGCGGCCATCTTGCTATCGGTACTTTCAGCCCTGAGGGATATGAAAGACGAGTGTTGAACCCTGTCAGTCGTCAGCGGCTCGGCCTTCGGGCAGCTTCTCTTAGCTCCCGTCTGTCAGCACCCTCGGCTTTGGCCACCACACTACCTCTCCAAGGTGACGTCTTGAAAAAAATGGAGTCCCTCATCCTTTGGCAGTTGACTTTTTGGAAATGGAGTCCTACGCAAACTCTCTGAGGAGACTTCTTGAAAATGGAGACCCTCAGTTACCTTGGAGTTACCTATTACACCCACTGAGAGCTTGGTAATGAAGGGACTCTGTCACTTCCATTTCGCACGCGAGTAAAATGGGAACACTCCCTAACTAATGCCAGTTCTAAAGTGTTAGTACACACTCTGCCGCCTCGTAAAGTTATTGAAAGTTACAGAATTAAGTAAACTTTCCCCGGGATCGGAGAAATTGCCATACAATTACCAGTAACTCAGTATTGTTGTCAGACAAGTAGTGTCGACGGCTGCCGCGCCTAAGGTCAAGAGGGTATTGAAGAATGTAAACTTCTTGAAGTCAAAGAGATGACCACCACACAGTTTCGGCCACAAGTAAGGCCTTAATTTTGCGCAGTTTTTGAACGGCCCGGAGTGCCATGTAGAATTGTATGCATCATAATACATCTTGTGTTATTAATATTGTATTTTCAAGTTATTGTTGTATCCTGTTATCGTATCTATTATTGAGACTCCAGAGATATAATGTTGGTCATCAAATTGTGACTGACTCAATTCCATATTGTGGACCATGTACCAAAGTTAGTGTTATATTCATCATGCTGTGACAAGTCCTGTAACTTATGTTCATGAATATAAATACCCCATGAAATGAACTACTTTGTTTTCTCCTTTCTTGAGATCACCTTGTGTACCAACATTTGGTATCCAATACAAGGCGAGTAATATACAGGGTGGACCAGAATTCATGTGCCAAAGCCCGGGAGGGGATTCGTTATGGAAAATAAGGTGGGGTATATAAACCAACACTATTCTGTGGTAAATATTAAGGGAGCTACACCACGTTGAAAAAAATAATTTTTTAAACATTTTTCGAAAAATACTAGAAAATATAAGAGATAGAGCCACCAAAATTGGCATAGAGCTCAAAGAATTGGAGCACATTAATGTATGAAAAGTTGGTTGCCGTGACGTTTCCCTTCGCGGCTATGTAGGGGTGACTCACCCCATTTGTGTAAGTAACTTTTAAATGCTAAGT
>PNEQ01016658.1:0-38323 GCA_003012365.1 Medauroidea extradentata
ATTATATTTACTGGTTTTCAAGTTTTGTATGAAGTAAAAATATGCAAATTTTGACTTTGAAGTGACATTACGGGAAAACTAGATGAGCTAATTTTTTTCCATTAGATATTAATGTTCTCTGAAGTAATGTCTACAAAACTAACACTATTTTATACAAATATAAAATTATGAATTTTTCCCCACTTGAACGCCCTTAAGGACGTGTTCCCGAGTTTTTTTCAGACTGGTGCCAATAACTCAAATATTTTTAAACCAAAAGTTTTGAAAAAAATTGAGTCAATGTGCAATCACACGATGCACAATACTGTGGACGCGTTTTTTTAAAATAATGTACCATTCGCCAGCAAAAAAATAATTTCCTTAATTTTTGCTTATTTTCACGACGAAAAACGTGGTACTTTGGGTAATGAAATCTAAAAACCGTTCAGTATAATTCTACAAAAAAATTCAGCTACAAATTATAACATATAAGTGTCAAAACTGTGCAGCGAAATTTTGATATGAGTATTAGGTAGGAATAAAAAAAAATATTTTCGAAATCACTGCAAAACTCCGTAACAAGGTTCCTGTCTACCTGCGCTTGAAACGCACTGTAGAGAGTCACAAGTAATCATATTTGAAAGAAACATCTCAACGTACAATACGTTTGTACATCTACGAAAAGAAAACACATTTCCAACAATGTTTCTATAAGTTTAAAAACTAGGATCGCTTATTGGAAAAACTATTTTCAAGACTCTCGGAATGGCTAAAAACAGTTCTTTAAAACTGCCGTGTCTAGGAAGATTCCAATCGTGTTCGAAAACCATAGTAATATAGATAAGCGCTGGAATTTGAGCCATAAGTTTCGTAATAAAATAATGAGCTCACCGCTTTAAGTCCCATAGGATAATTAATAGTAAAGCTCTGCGCGCCAGTAGCGGGGTTTGCACGTAGAGGCGATAATGCATTACATAGGCCGACCAACGTCGCTCTTAACGCTCCATTTTGTGCCTCATATATACCAACGCAGCCTACCCAGGAACTGATAGGAACATTGTTTTAAATGTGTTTCCTTTTAATAAACGTACAAACGTAATGGGCGTTGAGATGTTTCTTTCAAATATGATTACTTGTGACTCTCTGCAGTGCGTTTCAAGCGCAGGTAGACAGGAACCTTAAGGCTCGGCTTTAGTCGCCATATTGAATTTTATTATTTTTATTCTGAGGAGAAAGATGTTAAATCTGCGACTATACCGCAAATTCTATTTACCTTGAGCTACAATAGAAGCATGACATTAGAGCTAGTAATGTATGGTTAGGTCGCAATTTGTCGGGCAAATTATGAACGTAAAAATATTTGCCACACACACTGCGGCGTAATTATATGTTATACCCCAAGGTCTGTGTTGTATCGAAACGTAAATAGAGTTTGAGGTATAATCGCATATTTAACATGTTTGTTCTTAGAATTCCGAAAAATCGAAAAATTATAACATTTAAAATGGCGGCCGAAACTGAGACTTAAAGGGCCGTAAAAGCCACTCACCTTACCTCGCCTATGTGAGTGTTTCTTCGCTCCTGAGCGCCATAAAAGTCTTCACCCTGGAGCAAGAACTGTGTGAAGCAGATCAGCCGAAGTGGGTAGAGGTCACACGACGCTTGTGTGGGGAGTCGACAGACAAGTTGCCATAACCCCTCCCCCCCTTACCAAGGTCTTTACACATCTGCAGCCTAGTGACTTGGGAAGCTTGTGATCAACGGACGAGGTAGTGTTCCCGCGCTCCATATGTGCTGGCCAGGCCACAGTTCTTGCCTCACGTCGACCACTCTTCCTCGTCTCTGGGGTCGACGGCCGTGTGTGGTCTGCATTCTACCGGACAATATATCCCTCACCCGGGGAGGTCCAACATCCGTCAGGTTCCCGTCTGCCTCAGAACTGACGGAGTCGTACGACGAACTAGACGGGCGCGTCAAATGCCGCCTTGCCACATCGAGCCAAGCGTTGAACTAGCGTGCAAGAATACCACCGATCCATTTATACTACAGGCGCTTCGGGATAAAGTGAGCACTCAGAATGTCCTGCTAAATTTCTGTTTTCAGCCTATTTGTATATTTCCGCGCGTAACGGCTAACGGCGGGAAATGCCTTGCCTCTCTGGACACGTCACTTAATGTTTGCGCGTGTGAGATAAATTGTGCAGTCGGTAGGAACCAATATAGTTTGGTAAAAAGAAAGTTAAATAATCATATAACATATGAATATGTCAGTTAATTTTATTACAGTATTGTTGTATTAAAGTATGAAAATATACGGAACTATATTCAGTAATTCGCTACCAACCATACAACCTGTAAGACAACTAAATGTTAAATTCAATGCAGCAATGGTTAGTGATATTTTTCAGAGGTTGTATTTTTAATGCTCACTTTATTCCGAATCACCTGTACGGGACTGAGATGGCAATATTATTTTATTGATGGAAAGTCTGTAATAAAGTTCAGTGCACATTTCTAAGTTTCGCATACATCAGGTTATTACATTCTGAAGTACATACTTAGAAGGCTGGTTTTAGCTAAGTTGTTGGGCTGAGAAACAGTGTTCTTAATGAGTCTTGTTCGAAGAGTGTTTTCTTTAAATACATTGGTACAATGTACCATGTGAGCGAGGGAGAGATTTTGGTCAGCGCTTAACATCGAGGTCTTTAGCGCTGGTGAGGGGTGATATTAGGTGAGTATAGAGCGGCACCGGGAGGAAATGGCGGGGAAACGGGAGATCCCCGAGAAAACCCGCCGAACAACGGCACCGTGTGGCACGATTCCCACATGTGAAAATCCAGGGACCGAACCTGTCGATCTGACCGTTATGTCACCGCGGCCCCATATACCATATGGAATAGTTTTCTGTAAACAAGTATTTTTCTGTACATTATAACGGAACTAACGCGCGTGGTAGGAGGCGCCTTGAGGGTTGACATTTTTAAGGACATTTTTTAAATGTTCGCAGTTTTCTTAGCTGCAATTAAAAACAAATACAAAGTGATTTTGTAGTGTGTTTTTAAATCTTTTAGCACACGTCCTGTGATATCTAATTTAAGTGTTATATATTTCATTACAGTAAGTCAGTAGGTTTTTGTTACTTGTATGTTCCTGTAATTTGTAAATTTTGACATTGACCTGCTGATGTTGGGTGACTATGAGAGCTAAAAAAATTTTTACAAGAGAAATATGTCACTTCAAGTAATATCTATATACCTAACACTATGTCCTACATAATACATATAAATTAAGGTTTTTTTTCCTTTTGTATGTCCTTAAGGTGACCGCTTACCACGCACTTAAAATGCACTGCAGTGTGTTTGCAAATAATTTTTTGTCCGAAACTATTCACATATGTCCATTGTGGCAACGTACGATGACGGAATTGTATGTTTCAAAGCATCATATCAATTAGAAAAATCATTTCGGTGCCCCTAAGTTTGACAAAAAAAATTAATTTCAACATGTTATATCTTAAAAACTACCCACCGGACTTGTGTGAAACTACTCTAGAAACGTGGAATGGACTCAGTTTGAAATTTCCACTAATATGAAGATGGGGTCATCACTGAAAGTGTCAGGCGAGTGATCTACGATATCACTGCACGTCACTTCAATGTCTTGAGGTAGAGGCGATACCGCACCAGATGAGCCGGTCAACATCGCCCTTGGCGCCGTGCCTCACTCACACAAACACACGGCCAGTAGGCGGGCACCTTAAGGCGGTACTTTGCTAGATTTATTGATTTTATGTTTGATTACTTATAACTAATTTTACTATTTAATTTTGAAATTCAGAGCAAGTGAAGTCATAAAACAGTAACTGAGAGAATTCGTTAGGCTTAAGGGTGCTGTTCTCTATATTTATTGATGCAAGACTGAAATAAGTGAATAATTAGTTTATCTTCAGTTACGATTACACAGATCGAAACAATAAAACATCTTAAGCTAACTGTTAACATAGTCTCTATTTTCTACGTAGGTTTCTTTTTTAAAACAAATAGGTAAAGCCAGTGATTTTTGATGAAAATATTTCTGCAACAATTTGTTTCAATGTCTTATGTGAACACCTGTTTCTCTACTTCATGGTCAGTTATTGGAAGTTTTTAACTTTCGACGTCTCGGGGTTCTACCCGCAAATCACGGGCGTGTGGTGTCGTGGTAACATTGTTCTGGTTGGTGCAGTCAAATGTGCCACGCCTCTGCCCTTTTATATTCTGCCAATAACCACAGACCAGAGTTGCAGGTGTGCACGTAACACATTGAAACAAGTTGTTGCAGAATTCTTTTCACCAAAAATCACTGGCTCTACAAATAGGCCTACATATTATGTGTTATGGAGAAGTTTAATTAAAAACACTATTTTAAGAAAACTACAGTATTTACAGTATAAGTTTGCCTGATTTTAACACTTCTATTTCGAGAAATAGTTCCAGTGTATCGATCTTTAAAAGTGCCTCCAAGCAGGCCTTTAGACACTATGCTTTTCCTAGAAGTTACAATAGTTTAGGAGTCGACACGATGGAGATGTTGGGCATGATGATTCTCAAAAGAGACATGTCAAAATCAGGCACACTTACATTGCATAGACTATCCGGGTCCCTATTTATGCTTTTGTAGTAAGTTTTATCTTTAAATCCTGGAAGGGAGCATGTATGGCACTGTGTTGCGAAATTTTTTCAAAACATAATTTTTCTTTGTTTTGGCTAATTTTGAATTTTTTAAGTTGATAATTTGCCAAAATTATAGAAACTTATGTTTTGAAAAAATTAGGTTACATAGTACAAACAATTTATAATATCTCTACGTAACGGTTATGCAATACCTGCTCTCTTTCAGGATTTAAAAGCTTAAGAGGGCGTGGTACACAGTTCAACGCTAAAAGCGTTAATCTATAACCGTAGGTTTCTTGAAGCCAATTTGCGAAAATTAAACAATAGCAACCCTAGAAAATACTGTTAGCCAACTTTTAAACAAAGTAGTTTCCATTGTTACGAACTTCTGAGACACAATCTCTGACGCCGGAACCTCGTGCATTTAACTGCGGCGCAAGAGATCACGAGTAACGAATTATAAACAGCATAAATACGCGCGGAGCAGCTGGAGGCAGTGAGGCGGCTTGAAGTCGAGATACAAAAGCAAGGCGGGCGGACCATGTGTGTCGGGAGGGGTGTGTAGCGAGGGTGGGTGTTGGGGAGGGTAGAGGAAGATGTCTCTGGACCACTCCACCTGCGTGCTCGCGGGGACCGGACGAGACTAATAAGTGGTTTCCGGCCCAGCATCAGGCGCCGCTATACTGCTAGCTGGGTCGTGGGAAGAGTCCGGCCTCATCTCCCCTCTACAACAAGCTTTCTACATTCGCCTGCAGCTGGGGCGAGATTTCATCTTTAATGGGGCGGACTCTGCAGATGAGTACTTACAATTTTTATTTACAGTTAATCTTCCTAACATTTAAAATACCTACCCTGAGCATTCTGTTATTAAATTTCTCTCTCTCGCACACAAAATATTTTCCCTAATTAATTAAGCCACTGTTCTCATAAAGTGTATCTTTCCAGAAATCTTTTAATTTTTACATCTGTAGTCCAATATATTTGCACCCTGCAAGACTTACCTCCCGCCGTAAGCACTTATCACACTGTTGCCATACGTGCTGATTTCGTGCCTCTCCTTGCCAAGACACTGCCGTCTTCGCTGCCGAGTCAGCCACTAACACGCACAGGCTAAACGCAATAACTGCTCTCCTCAGGTCGACTGCCGCGGGCTGTAAGCATATTTATTCCTGGCCGCGACGACAGCCAAATCTTTCTCACAGCTCGGGGATGGGACAAGATGCCGTTTACCGCAGCCAGAAGTATCCAGGTGGAACTTAAGTTTACTGGCCTAGGCATTGAGTATAGACTCAATGGCCTAGGCAAGTGCTCTTCAAGGCCGGCATAAGAGCCCTACACAGCTGGCACATGAACATTGTTGCATTGTGTTAGAATATAATTTTTTTTAAAAGAAATACTGCTAAAGGTGAGTTCGGTGTCGTTATATATTTGTCTACAAAAGAAAACATTTAAAATCATGCTTTTATGTATTTTTTTCTAGATTTTTCTGCTCATGAACATAATTTCGGGTACCTCAAAATGGTTAAGAACTGTTTTTTCAGACTGCTGTCAAGTAAAATAATACCTACTGGAATCATAAAAGTAGAGAAGCTGGCGCTGGACTTTATCACACACTTTCCATAAATAAAAAGAGTGTGGTCACCACATACGAGTGCGTGGTAGATAAATAAACGCTGAACACATCAGTAGATTTGTACACTTTATTCGAAGCCAATATGGATAAAATACTCAATATCAATCCTAGGTAATGGTATTAGCCAACTTTATGAGTAAATATTTATCCAGAATTATTAATTCGTTATACGTGATCTCTTGCGCCGCAGTTAAATGCACGAGGTTCCGGTGTCAGAGATTGTGCCTCAGAAGTTCGTAACACTGGAAACAATTTTGTTTAAAACGTTGGCTAAAACTATTGTCTAGGACTGCTATTGTTTAACTTTCGCAGATTGGCTTCAAGAAACCTACAGTTATAGATTAACGCTTTTAGCGTTGAATTATGTACCACGCCCTCTTAAAACCTTGTAGTAAATTGCCAACGACCAAAACTCTGCACGCCATTATCGCGCCCCTCTCATAAAAGCGGCACGATTGTTGACGCAGGAGCCGGTATAGCTCTTATCGTACGTCAAACACGGCATCAAGCCCCTGCTGTATAGGGCCAGCGTGGGTGACGGCCGCTGCTCACATTCCTGTGATGTCATCAGGAAGAGAGATGGCATCAAGTGGGTGGAGGGGAGGTAACCACGTCGCTCGTGCGCTGTCGAGCGCTGTCTCGTTACAAAACTATGAATGTCAAGTACACCAATACACGCTAATGAAGTTCGGCGGAAATTAAATAAGATGTTTGTTTGTTAACTACATTTCAGATTTAGTAACAATTACCGCAGAGTAGCCCAGAAGCCACATACATTTTTTCATGTAAACAATTTAACCATTGTGACATGCTTTTTTTAAAATTTGGTTTCACAATATTTGTTGTAATACTTATGTGTTGGGTTTCGTAATTTCGTCACAATTCCTTCTACGTGAATTCATGAGAAACCATTAAAACTCAATAATGAATGCTTGGCACTTGAACAAACGTAAGTTGCCGGCCTGGACGGACGAATTTTGCTTCCCATGTGGTACGTCCGTGGCCTAGAATTGCGAAGTTGTTAAGTGTGGCCCACACACACTCATTGCACTTCTTCCTAGCCTCTATAGACACAAGTGATGAACGGATGTGCAGTCTTCTCGTCGATAGCGCACGTCCCTGTCAGACATTCAGAGCTTTTCCTATCATATCATGGCGCAATATCAGAAGTAAAGAAGACGCGTTATACGTGCTTAGTTTTTATCTTTTTCATACTTATATATCCGTGTTATATTGCAAAGACCAGTTGAATGTAGACTTAATATTTTAATGTTTATGCGTGTATTCACAAATAGTTTTTGTAATGTTTTGTTTGATTTCTGGCCTTGTACTTGACATGTGTTACAGTTTAAGTGTTACAGTAGAACCATTTTGAAGGGTCACATAATTATTTGCTGTGTAATGTTTTATTTTCACATTATATTTAAGGGCCTCGCCTACCACGCGGATAAAATGCATTGCAGCGTGTGCGTAAGTACTTTTTTTTTACGAAACTATTGCACATGTGCCCATTGTGTCAATGTACGAAAAAAAAAAACACTTCAAATGATGACGGAAGGGTATTTTCAAAGTATCATATCAATTAGAACAATCATTTCGGAGCCCCTCAAAATGGCCAAAAATAGCCTTTTCCCAACCGATAGTATCTAAAAAAAACTATTGACAAGATTCGTGTGAAACTACTCTAGGAATATCCAATGGACTTTGATTAAAACTTTCCACCAATAAAAATATAGGGTTAGGTTATTACTGAAAGTGTCAGTCAGGCGAGTGATCTACGATATCACTGCACGCCGTTTCAGTGTCTTGTGGTAGAGGCGAATCCACACCAGATGAGCCAGTCAACATCGCCCTTGGCGCTGTACCTCACTCATGCAAACACACGGCCAGTAGACGGGTGCCTTAATATAAATTAGTATTACAATTGGCCACGCTACAGTGGAATTTACAATATTGGCCAGAAGAGTCCCCAGATGCGAATTATGACAATGTATGCTAATGGAAGACTTCGAGTGAGCGAACTGCAGCTGACATTCTACTCTGCAGTCAGAAAATAACGCCAAAGTTATAGCTGTCTAACTACTATAATGTAGTTAGAATTGATTTATGTAGCACGCAGTCAACCAGTTTAATTACTTCCAGTAATTAATTGTTTATGTAAGGACGTACTTACTGCGAAGTGAAGGCAGTTGGTTTGGCTGAACGTCTTGTTGACAGCATAGTTATTAGTAACGACATCTGTCGCTAGAGAAATCAGGGTCATTAAATAAATCGCCCGCGGCTTGTTGTGAGTATGCTTCCCTGCATTGAAATTGAGTGATTTAAGAAAACTATTACTTGAAATTACTGTCGTATAGTATTTTTTATTGACTTCCAAATACCTGGATACTACAGTTGATGTGTTCAGCGTTGATTTATGACCCAGTCCCTCTTAAAATACGACACGTCTATTAGAAACACGATTTTTGGGGCGCCTTAAACAGCTTTGGCTGGAAAAAGACCAACCTGTTACGTAAATCAGAAAGATTGACACATTCGTTTTTCTGATAGGAATTACACTTACAAATACTATGTATTACAGTGTTGCCACTCAAACTCCTGTACTTACATAGACTTAACTACAGTTGTTTATGCTGCCGTATAGACCTATTGACCACTCTGATGGATACTCATATATTTTTACTGTTTACTTAAGTTAATATGTAATTGATGTAAACGATACGCAAAGATCAACTGAAGTGTATTGTAACCATTATTATGTTAGATGTGCAGTGAAGGTACTTTGACTATACACGTCTGCAGTTCTCTTTCGCAGTCAGTGATTGGATGTTTGAGCTCTTACGTGTCTCGAGGTTCCATCCGCAAGTCACATACCTGTGGCGTTGCCGTAACCTTGTGATAGGCGCAGTCAAATGAGTGACGTCACTTTACAAAACACATTGTAAATTACCACGAAGCAGAGCTGCAGATGTGCACGCGAGACAATGAAACTAACAGGGGCAAAATTCGTTCTGCGAAACATCCTTGGCCATACTTGTATCGAGTTAAAATAAGCCGGTGTCTTCTGTTCAGGCGAAGGTCCCACATCGCTGATACTTTCACGAAAACTCGCCTAAAATAGATGGGATATTTCATGACTGGTTTGTAGTTTCTCTGAAAATAGTTCGCACTATATATATTTTTTTCAAGATAAATATCATTATCTAATTATTATAGCTAAATAAACCATCGTTTGTAAACTAACGATCCGAAAGAATGTAATTACATGTGTAGAAAATATTAGACTAAACATAGCAAAAACAAAAACTATTTTAACGCGCATTTAAAATCAGTGTATTTACTTATGTAACTGTAATGTCAAACAATTATTATTATTTTTTAAATCACGGCTCTCAGTGAGTTAGCATGGTTAAATAGAAAAAGATTTTTCATATGCTTAACCAATTATAACAATACATTATACTAATATAAAGTAGTTAAATAACAGTTGGCCAGTTAAATAAATATCGTCATCCAGTTATAGAGTTAATCTAAAATTTAAGATAAAATAATAAGCCTAATTCTTACTAGTTCAAAAGCGGTATAAATAAGGGAATATAGACTCATGTGCCAATCAGAACCTCACCACCGTATTCAGATGTATTTCCAGCCACCCAGGCTTGGTGCGCTGACGTAAGCCGGGCTTTGTGCGGCCGGGTCGAAGACTTTGCCCGGTGTGAAGGGAAGGGAGGGGTAGGGTGATGTTCGGCGCCAACCCCCTGCTGTAGCCATCAGGGCGGCACGCTGGAATCATTATTCCCGGGAGAGGGGATGAGCCCGCGTGGATGGCGTGTCGGCTGGAGAGCCCCACGGATTGTAGAGGGGGAGGGGGTGACGTGAGGAGCGATACGGCATGTCAGTGCTAATTGGGGAGGATGAGAGCTAGCGCCGAGCATCTGTGCCTCTCTCCCCTCAGCCGATCTAGCTCTTCCAAATAATGCATGGTCTCCCGAGCTTGAGCGACTTCCCCGGGAGGGGAGGGTTGAGTCAGCGACGGCCGCAAAAAGGAGGCTGTGTTCTCTCGCAGATTGACGAGAAGCGACCGCCCGCCTGCACGTGTTGCCAACAAAAAAGCGAGACATCTCCATCCTTGTGTGTGTGCGTGCGAGAGAGATATGAAGGCTGGAATGTCCATGTCACAGACTGCGTAGTAATACAGACGCGAAATGATGAGGTGGCTCATTTGATACGGGCGAACTTTGCATCTTATTGGCTGCTCGAGGAAGTTGATGCCAGTCCCCATTTGTCTCCTGCATGTTACTAGAGGTTTCTTGTTGGTCTGGCTGCCGTCTAGCGCGACAGTCGCCTTATTCTGATTGGCAGTAGGTGTTTCCGCCATTTTGCTGGCGTGTGCGACTGAGTTCGCCATTCTACTAGCTATTTCACTTCTGTATACCTAAATATTCTGTGTCCACGCTGTTCAATGCTTGTATGTCTTGTCGCCATCACACCCTGGAATAATCTATCATTCTAACGAGTAAACGTTCCTGACAGTAATCATAGTTTAAAAACTTAGGCACCCGCCTACTGGCCGTGTGTTTGTGTGAGTGAGGCACGGCGCCAAGGGCGATGTTGACCGGCTCATCTGGTGCGGTATCGCCTCTACCGCAAGACACTGAAACACTGTGCAGTGTTATCGTAGAACACTCGCCTGACTGACACTTTCAGTTGTGACCCCATCTTCTTATTGGTGGAAAGTTTTAAGCTAAGTCCATTGCGTGTTTCTACAATAGTTTTACACGAATCCCCGAAAAAAAAAAAAAAAAAAAAACCCGCCGACCAGCGGCATCGTCCGGCACAATTCCCACATGCGAAAATCCGTGGACCGACCCCGAACCCGAATCATCTTGATGGGAGGCGAATGGTCTGACCACTCGGCCACTGCGGACCCGCTAACTGGAGAGTAATGGAATGTATATATACAGGATGTGCAGAAACGGCCGTATAATAAGCGCCCCACGCTAATCCTAGGCTAAATTAGAGACGAAAATGTTAGTGGCAAAATGTTGTACGAGATTAACTATACGATGTGGCAACATAGCACTCACAATAGCTAGTCCTCTCTTGTGCTGCACAGATATCTTCCTTATCTTAGTTCTACTGTCGCGACCACAATTTTATGGACGCGGGTTCAAATCCCGAGAAGTCCAGACATTATTCTACGTTACTTGGCGTGACATACATAAAATAATACCTGGACGTGAAGTGCAAGAGGGGACTATATCCGGGTTGTGCTGCCGCATTGTGCCAGAGAAATGTCTTACAATTTGCCAATAACATATTGTTCTCTAATTAAGTCCAGGACTAGCATGGTATGGTTATTATACGCCTGTTAATGGAAACCCTGCGTGCACTGTCTTAATGAGTTGCATTTCTATAATATTTTTGGTGAAATGTGGCGGGAAGATGATGATGATAATAATAATATCAATAATAATAATGTCTTTATTTGGCACAGTTAATGCAATTTTTCGTTCTCTTAAACTAAACCGTTCAGATCTCACACGCAAATGCTATAATTGACACAATAAAAAAAGAATTAAAAATACTGTAGACGAAAATAATATTTATACTAATTAGAAACAAAATATAAACACACTCAAAAATAATATGTGACATCAAACAATATACAAACAGGCACAAAACATTTTTTAGCAGGTAGCGTAGTAATTTAAACATGATATGCAATAAACATTTAAACTAATGAATTTCTAGTAGGCCTACTAGTCTAAGTAGGACAAGGAGACTACATAAAATATTTATCAAGTTATCAATAAAATGTAAGAAAATAGTAACGGCCCTGACTACCTGCGTGCGAGAGGCTCATAAGTGACGGAGGTATAAGGGCGACCTTGAAACGTGCATGAAATGCTGTATCGCCTCAACGAGACAAACTCTGAACTAGCGTGGAAGGTTCCAGCCAAACAGTTTCTGTTATAGGACGCTAAGAAGGGATCATATAATTTTATTGGTGGAAAGTCTGTAGCAAAGTTCACTACTGCACGTCTATATCTGAGTTTAACATACATCCAGTTATTACATTTTGAGTAGGTCAGCCTGAAAAAGCCGGTTTTAGCCATGTAGGATGGCTTAGAAACAGTGATTTTAATGAGCAAGGTGCCTCAAGGTCATGCTCTCTAGTGTCTACACTTTTTGCGATATAATTTTTTCCCGTCTAAACGAGAGCAGATATCAAAATTTGTCCGGCAGTTTTGTTTAAAATCGTCTTCTCCATGTTGACAGATTTTTTCCAAGGCATTAAATACTATGGTTTTAGCTAATTACGTAATTAAATACATGCTGGCCTATTGACTTTTTAGTCAAAACAGTAAAATTTCTTGCTTTAAAAAAAATTAGCTATCATGGCAAAAACCTTTTGAATAAAACTGCCAGATAGATATTTTATATCTGTTCTCGTATAAGCTTAAAAAAAATTACTGTAAAAAAAGTAGAAACTAAAGTTCCTCTACCTCGCTCTTTAGTTTTGCAGTGGCTTCGAAAATATATTTTATCGCAAATCAATACATATATAAAAAATGCATTCTTGCAGTTTAAACACTCATCACATACCATCGTTTGTATCTGAATTTTTCTGTTACAATACGCCAAACGGATTTTTAGATTTTTGCCCCTGAAATATCACATATTTTGTTGTCAAAATAAGCCGAAATAAAGCAAAATAATTTTTGGCTAGCAAACGATACATTATTTTTAAAAATGCTCTGCCAAAATTGTGTATCGTGTGGCTATACACAGTCTCGAAATTTTTCAAAGCATTTGGTTAAATAATATTCAAGTTATTTGCAATTGTTTGATTTAAATGAAAGATCATAGCCTTAACAATGAGACTTCTGCCTTGTCTGAAGTGTGTTTCCTCTGTGTACGTTGGTACAATGAGCACACGTGGAATAATTTCGTCGAAAAAAACCTGTTTCCGAAAACACTGCCACGCATTTGGAACGCATGGTGGGCGGTGCCTTTAACGGGACATGAAAAAGTGCTCAATTTACTGTGAACATGTAACAAGAGACATATTTAGGTTAAGTGGTAAGTGATAGTCGAGCCAGCTCTGAGCTAGAAGGCAAACCAGTTCCTCGCTCTGAACTGCGGTGAACCATAACTCCGTCTTGTCAGACGCTGCTCTCGTACTCATGAACATGCCGCGGAATCACTTTAATTAAGGGTTATTTTGTAGTTATTGCTGCTGCTGTGTCCGTTTGAATAATTTCGTGATAGCGCAGCAGCGATGCGCATCAGTGTTTGGCCCAGATCAACAACAGTGTTGCTCGTTATCTAGTGAAACACATGATAAAACACGTGCTCTGCAATATTATGTGGAGTAAATACCTACTTACATGTTAGATATGCACAACACATTGTATAGGTGGTTGCCGATGAAGTGGCTACTTTTGACAATTATTAGAAATATTATTTGCTACGACATTAGGAGTTATTTTTTTAGCCAAGTACAATATAGGCCTATTTGGGATAAAGTGAGCACTAAAAATATCACTAGCCGTTAACCGCATATAGTTCAATGTAAGCTATAGTTGCCTTACATCTAGAGGCACGAGTATTTCGCGTATTAAGGGGGATTGATCCATGTCAGATCGATTTTACAGTTTTTCTTATAAATCAGGGAATAGACACACTGTTTTGCTTTTTTCACGCTGACAAGGCATAGTTTATAGTTTCATTCACTTTTTGGAATCCATATGGCATTGTTTCTGTTAATTTTGTGGCCTCTGTAGTCGCTCCCGTAAATAAAGCAATTTTTCCTTTTCAGCTGTTTCACGTTGAAAATAATTAATTTATTATGGTTCCACCAATTACAGAAAATCAATTAAGTTTGTATCTATGCCCTGTCGTGACAAAAATTTTGATACATCGACTGGAACAGAAGTTATCGAGAAAAAACAGATAAATCCAAGGTGGTAGGGATCAATACCCGTTAATCTGGCAACAGCCTAGACTTCTCAGACCTATACACACACTGGCCAAAGTCAAATATACATTGGCTTGTAACCGTAACACGTGTTACCACCACGACTTGTTTCCTTATTTATCACTGGCTTGCAGACGTCAGAGATGTGTTAAAACATGTGTAGTCTCATCACAGAAGGAGTAATGAAGTGTACATCATCGACATTCAACCTGACCTAGAGTCAATACGCGAAATAATTGTACCTTTACTTACAGCTTGTATGGTTGTCAGCGAAATTACGCAATATAGTTCCGTATATTTTCCAATTTAAATACAACAATGCCGAAGCAAAATCAACCAAATTCTACATAGTTGTATATGATAGGTCTATAATTAGCGATGATTGTAAATAGCGAGATTTTTTTGCCAACATACCCTTGAAAAAACTTCAGTTTCTTGTGACATGTTTGATTGGGTGATGTACGTGTGACACAACGTGGCTGTCTAATAACATGCATAACATATTACAATAGCGGGATTCTTATTGGCTTAGTCAAATAGGGCAACAGCTCCGAGTAACAAGCTAAAGCCAGTAATCTTCTGATAAGATAAACGCGCGTTGAAACCCAGCAAACAGTCAAACATCATCTCTACTTATAATTAGAGACAGGAAAAATTCGCGGAACCACTGACATGTAGGCTAGCTTCCAAGAATATATGTGTACTCAAGCAAACAGCAGCTGTTTATTAGCTGCTCGCTGATTCTGTGAAATGGGTCCGCATTTAATTGTCATTATTGCCTCATCCACTTCAAAGTGGTGTCAAATAAGTCAACGGAACGGTCAATTGCGAAGGTAGCTTGAACTTAAATTTGCTGGAATTATAGCTTGTGGCTGAAAGATAACGCGACATTTTCAGGTCCCAACCTATGATTAATGATTTTTTTAATGAAACTGTATCGATTCATACCGACTGCACAATTTGTCTTACACGAGTAAACATCAAGGGACGTGTTCAGAGAGCTTAGATATTTCACAGCGTCAGCCAATACGCGCGAAAAGATACTAATTGGCTGAAAATAGAACTGTAGCAGGGTATTTTCAGTGCTCACTTTATTCCGAACCGCCTATACTAAGGGCACTTTGTTTATATTAAATAGTGGCAGGAAACTATAAGTTGATAATTGAAAGGAAAATAGTTAGTAGGACAACACCTGTAATAGGTCTATAAGCCATCACATGGAATCATTAATAATCTGAAAGAAACTAAAAATATTCTTGCCGAGTAGTTAACAGTAAATAGCAAACTGTGGAGCTACTCACGACTTAAAAAATTTGTTTTGCGTTTTGTTCTGAAGATACGCTTTACATGTGTTTATAGTGGTTTATGCATTCTTATTAAGGACCCAAGATTTTAAGAGAAATAATTTTTGCAACGTTTTGTTTCATTGGCTTACGTGTAGACCTGCAATTTTGCTTCGTAGTCAGTGATTGGTTGTTTTTAACCCTTCGTGCCTTGAGGTTATTCCCGCTAATCACGTGCTACGTCTTGTGTCGCAGGAACATTGTTCTGATTGGTACAGACAAATATTTGACGCTTTGCACAAAGCCACGCTCACAACAACTGCAAAGATCTTACTCAATGACTGAGCTGCAGAAGTGCATTAATAATGTGATGCAAAATCTGTGCTAGAAAATCAGGGGGTCTCTAATTGTCGCTAATTATTGAGAATCCGTGGTTGACGCAGCTGATAAGCCTCACGCCTCCCACCAAAGCGATGCTGGTTTGAATCCCGGCGGGGTCGTCCTGGATTTTCGCATGCGGGAATCCTCTCGGACGATGTCTTTGGTCTCCTGGTTTTCTCTGGAATCTCCCGTGTCTGCGCCTGGCCTGGTGCAGTATGGATCGGGGGCGCGTCGTTGTAAAAATGTTATGACTAAACACATTTTACCTACTTCGTTTTGCCTAAATTAATGTTTCCTAAAATCATCTGTCTTAAAGTCGTTTCGCCTAAAGTAGTTTCGTCTAAAATAGTTTCGCCTAAATTAATTTGGCCTAAAATTACATCACCTAAAATTCGTTTAGCCTAAAGTCGGTTGGCCTAAAATGAATCATAATTTTGCTATTCTGAAACAGACGTTAACATAATTACTCGGCATAGAGTGTACAAGTTGGATGAGCACAGAAACTTTGTAGGCCTATAGCCACGTAATTTCGGTTGTAGGGTAGAAAATACGTTCTTCATAGAGAAAAGAATGTCTCCAGCCTTCCCCCAAATTGTTATGTTGACAGCGTAAATTTGAGACCAGTTAAATGAAAAGTGATATAATATGTTGGCTTGACGTAGCAATGTGATCATGCAATCTCGCTCAACTGCGCTATATGTCCGGTATTTAGCTTAAATGCTCTCTTTAATGTAACTTCGATAAAGATTAACTCTTCCTCGTGTCACGTAATGTTGACAAAATTCCTTTTACATACGGCGAGATTGTTGTCTCAAGTTAAGGGCGTCCTGTTATACTCAAGCCCTGACCAACAGATAATGAATGAATAAACGGGACTTGGCTAGATATAGTACAATGGATTCTAAATGTTGGTCATTTAACTCGCGAAATAATCATCTTTGTTACAAAGTGTACGTGCCGCCAGAAGTGACTGGGGTAACGTGAAGTTGAGCACACAACCGTACAACACCTAGTTGTGCATAAGGTCCATTATCGCAGCTCGAGGCATGCTGGGATGAGATGATATGGACCGCACGCCGGCCGAAGGAATTGGTCTTGTAAACCCTCTCGCCCCTTCCCATCTTTCCAAACTGGGCAAGTGTCTTTCCCGCACCCCACCCCTTCTTCACTCCTACCCGGCCTTCTTAATTGA
The DNA here is from genome assembly GCA_003012365.1 of Medauroidea extradentata. Lineage (NCBI taxonomy): Eukaryota > Metazoa > Arthropoda > Insecta > Phasmatodea > Phasmatidae > Medauroidea > Medauroidea extradentata. Next base: position 17,104 of record PNEQ01016658.1, read on the forward strand.
TTGTCCAGCCTCTAGGTTGATGGAGGCCCGGGGAGGGGGGAGGTTTGGAGGGTCCTGTGGCGGCACAACTGGTCGCCAGGGATAAAAAAAAAAGTAAAACTTCTCCAGAGAGCATTTGAAAACCCATTAGCGTGCGCCTGGTTCTTGACGCCGGCTTGGCGGTACTGTCACTGACCCAACATTGTGGGACACTACACTCTGTATTTAGAGACGGTGGATATTTTTCGTGCCAGAGTATTTTGTAATGCACTGTAGCTACCTGCGCATGTTACGATTGGAGGATGATTATATAGAATTATCACTCGAGTCTTCCCAGTGACTGAGAATAGTGAGGCTGTGTTATTGAAACATTGTATTAGTGTGTCATAGTGTGTGAGTGTGTGTGTATTTGTGCGTGTATGGATAATGTTTTCCCCTTTCTTTCTTTTTAATTATTATATATAGTTGCAACTCTATTTTGAAAATTAAGGCACCTGTGCAATATTTTTACTATGAGTTTGTACTTTGTAATGGTGTGTAGTTATATAATGTTTTATTATTTAATTCAAAATTTAATTTAAAATTTAATTGTAATTTGTAATAATGGTTCATATTTGGTGTGAAATAAATGTGAAGTGTTGTGGGTTCAGTGTGAGAAAAGGCCACCACGTTTTAACTACACCTTTATTCGTGATAAATAAATAAATCAATACATATTCAGTTGCGACACACCAGAGTTATCATCATTGGTCGAGTCATATAAGGACACGACAGTAACGGAAGAATAACGTCACATATGGACACGTTACATTAGCGCCTAACAGACAGCCATCATTTGCCGCAATAAATTACTGTCCCTAGGTACATAACTTTTTTATATTTAACAAATGACCGTTATTTATATAATAATTAATCGTCGTCATTATTGCCCTATTGTGCCTTAAGGGCGCCGTCTACTAGAATCGTGAAGAGGCGCGCAGACCTTTAACAATCCTGATTTCATTCGAAAACCATTCAACATGTAGTCACGCGGTTAGGCTACGAAAAGCATTTAAGGATCTTAGTACAGGTATATAATATTGCCATTAACTGTTATCGTTCCTAACAAGTATTTTTTTTAGTGTGAAAGTGACCGAATCGGGACTTTTGACGCTGATTTTTATGTAAGAGTAATAATTTTCACGATATTCTGAATGTTATAGACCTGTAGAGCGACTCTTTTCCTTTCGTCGCGTAAGATAAAATTATATGGTCACCGCTTAAAGTCCCATAGTAAAAACAGTTCGGCGGGAACCTTGCACGCTAGTTCAGCGCTTGGCTCGTTGAGACGACGCGGCATTTGATGCGCGCTTCAAGGTCGACCTTACAACTCCGTCGCTTTTGAGCCTCTCACGCGCGGGTAGGCGGCGCCCTTAAGGCCATCCTGTCTTGTTTATACTGGTATTGTGATAATTATTTTGTTATGCTTAAACGAGAACAGATATCAAAAATCTGTCTGGCAGTTTTCTTTTTGCAGTGATAGCTTTTTTTTTTTCAAAACAAAAAATTATACTGTTTCGACTTAAGAGTCAATTAACCAGAACTTATTTAATTATATAATTAGCTAAAACCATTGTATTTGCTGCTTTAAAAAAATCAGCCAACATGGCGAAGATGGTTTGAAACAAAACTGCAGGACATATATTTGGTATCAGCTCTCGTTTAGACGTAAAAATTAATATCCCTAAAAAAGTATAAAAGTGGGGCATCAGTCACCATACTGAATTATTGTCTTTTTCTTTGTTTTAAATCCGGGAAGAAGAATGCGATTATAGTGTAAATTCTATTTACCTTGCACTACAGTAGGGCCTACAAGCAAAGCAGCCGAACTTATAACGTACATTTAGGCCGTTATCAGTCCAGCAAATTAAGAATATAAAATAAGTAATTGTTTGACTGAGTGTGGGCTAAATATACGTTAAAAGTTTAACTGCGATGTTTGTATTGTAAAGCAAGGTAAATAGAATTCACACTATGATCGCATATTTTACACTTTTCGTGTCGAAATTTAAAAAAGCGAAAAATAAAATTATCCAGTCTGGCGATTGATGTCCCACCGCAAGAGTGTTCAAGCGGAGAAATATTTTAATTTTATATTTGTATGAAATAGTGTTAGTTTTGTAGACGTTTCTTCAGAGTACATTTTCCTGCAACAATTAAAATTTAGTTCAGCCAGTTTTCCCACAGTGGCACTTAAAAGTAAAAATGTTGCAAGTTTTTAATTCTCATATGCCGCAAAGAGGGAATGTAGTCCCAAATGTAGTCTACAAAATTAACACTATTTAATACTAATACCTTAAGGGCGCTGCCTACCCGGTAGCCGTGACGTGATCAAGGATAGTGATGCACATGTTATATAATATTCGGCGGTGCTTAGGCATTTTTAATTATATTACTTTCTGATGAAAACAATTTTCTGCATTCAGAGGAGAATATAGCTGCAGGAATAAAATAAATAAATGAATGAACACGTAAGAAAAAAACCTGAACTTTTCAATTGGCTTTTGATTGTGAAAATACTTATGTGTTGATAGTTTCCGGTTATTTAAAACGACGTAAAAGATCCAATAGCAATGTGAACCTCGCCGAGATGAACAGAACAGTCAGTGGAGGCATGTATGTAGGTAAGACAGGTACTGACTTTCGTGTAATTTAATTAGAAGGTAAATCCATATCTTTGCTCTTGCAAGGAAACTGGGGTAGAGAGCGCACTCTAGGTCATCGGTGCATGCTATGGATTTAATTTCTCAAGTTGTGAAACATAGTACATTTAATTTAACTCTTTAACCCCCGACCATAAAGAGAGATGTTATACGTTTAACGTGTGTGGCATCGTAGCTTCTAAACTAATGAATCAATTTTGATATAGTTTTGTTTGTTTGAAAACTGACGTGATCGAGATGGTTCTTAGCTATAATTTATGAAGATATGTTCAGACGTTTGAAGATCATCAGTATTTTTCTAGTTGTTGAAGGGATATGAGCAACTTTTACTGGTATGATCGATTCGAAATTTATTATCTTGTCTGTCAGGTTATTTTAATATTTAAATTAATGTATCTTGTTTTAAGTTAAATTTTATGCTTCATTTGCATTTTTAGTAACTAATTCTTTTATTAAATTTTTGGAACATATTTTCAAAACAACAGAAAGTAGGCCTATTTAAGTTATTGTAGTATTTATTTATAGTAATGAATAATTTAGTGAACGAAATATTGTGGATATACGTCACTGCAGTGCTGTGCCATCTTAGAAAACCACGAGTGAAGCACAACACTAATTATATATAACCTAATTTTCTCGTAGTAATAAACCCCATGTTTACACCCTAATTATTACAATTTTTTTTTAAAATAAAACCGAAATAAGTCGGAATTTTTTTCTGTGAATAATTGCATTGTTTTCGCTAAAAGGTTGAATCATACATTCTACTGTACTGCACATAGTGTCAATTTTTATAATTAAAAAATAACCGTTAATAATAATTTTATTTTCTTGCGTTAATGGGAGGAAAAAAAACTAGCCAGTGTGGCATTATCAAAGACGACTCTTTTTCTGGGAAAATATAAACAATAGAAACGTGTTGTGGTAAACTTTGAACCATACTTCCCTCAAGTAAAAATTGTGTGGTGACTGCGTACAGTCCACAAGAAAAATAATATTAAATTACTGCACGTAAGTTAAGTATCTTGCGCGTATAGGTGTTACTGCGTTACAAACGCTGGTCAGCGTCTCCCTTAGCGTTCCATCAATTGTGTGTGTCATACACTAGGATTACAGGACATCCAGCAAAAGGAAGGTATGTTCTTTCCTGTGTCTGGCCAGATTATTCGAGGCACCAAAACATGACAGAATTTTTAACCAGGTGAGATATTACATTAAATATTTACTTCATTTTAAGTGTACTATGGTATTTTTTATAAATGTTAGTGTTCATGTTTATGTTATAAGCGCATAATGTGCAAATTTTATTTTAAATGAGGGATGTGACTAATAACCGGCAATGTTTATTTATAGAAACATTACATTTTACTTGATCGTGTGTATGTTTGTATGAAATCGGTACTGGGAGTTATTTGGTATAAGAGTTCAATTTTTCATAACTTCGCATTAATTTTTCGAATACAATGTGCGTAATGAAAGGTAAAGTAATTAGCTACGTCCCTACTGAAATATTTTCAATTAAATTTTGCCAAAATTTTAATCAGGAAGGAACTAAGAAAAATTCAACATGATAAGGGACACGGGCTCGCAAGTCGTGTGTGGCGACACAGTTGGCATCCCTGTCCACTCCGGGCTCTCTAGGTCTGCCTGCTGTTTGCCGTTTCTGTGCGGCAGCGACTGTACCTCGAGTCCTGGAGCGCAATCCTCCAGCGCTGGAAGGATTTCCTAATGAGCTGCTGGATCCCGTGAGATGGCCGCAACCGGCGCCCTGTCATCGGCCGCCTTAACAAACATCGCGACACAGAACAGCTATGTGTACAGAAGCGAGATGTGGTCCCTTTCATGCGAGCGCGCACCATCGTCGGGACAGGACCAAATGAGGGGGACGGGGAGATACAGACAATGCACCCCTTTCAAAAGGAAGATAATAATTGTTAGGAACCTAAAACATTTGGACACAAGCAAGAATTCTAGCAACTGTAACTTTGTGTTGTTTTCGCAATTGCTCCTAGACTGGTTTGACACTTCCTGGAAGCCGCTCGCCACTCATTGCAACAAAGAAAATTCCCTGATATTTCCCTGATTTCACTGACAGAAAACCAAAATTTTCCAGATTTTTGCAAGTATAAAAACAACTTTTTGGCGCTTCATTCAACGTACTTTCCGATAAAGATAAATATTTCAAGTCCTTTCTGACACTACTGTCAGTGAACTTGACAAAATATTAATCAGAAATTACTACGAACTTGACAATGTAGTATAATCACACCTACATGACGGTAATTTTTTGAATAATAATACTCTAATGCTCTCAAAACTCCATTATATTCCTTCCTATGACTTTTGCGGGAGCTCAAAATGAACGAGGCAAGAAAATTCCCTGAAGAGTCTTAGATGAACCAAAAATTCTCTGCAATTACCCTGATGTTTCCAGGTGGCCACAATTTCCCTAATAATTCCAGGTTTTCCACCCACTGGGTGCAATGAAGCTAGTAAATGAAGGCCCAATAATGTAATATCACTGTGTTATCGAGCAGCTAATAAACAGCTGCTGTGGACTTGCGTACACACATGTCAGTGAACCTGCGAATTTTTCCGATCTTTAGTGAGTGAGCAATTTTGGTCAGCGCTGGTGAGGGGTGACATGAGGTGAGTATGGAGCAGCACCGGAATGAAAGAGCGGGGGAAACTGGGGATCCCCGAGAAAACTCGCCGACCAACGGCACGATTCCCACATGCGAAAATCCGGCGTCCTACCCCGCCGGGAATCGAACCCGGATCGCCTTGGTGGGAGTCGAATGGTCTGACCACTCGGCCACCGCGGACCCTTCCGATCTGTAGTCAAATGGTATCCACAAGAGGCATTCGCTACACCCAAATCGTATTTAATTTGTGTAATTTTTTGCTTTACTCGACAGTGTGTGAAAAGTAGAATCTGCAAGAAAAATGAGCCTGGGTTTAGCCTACATACAAGTTTTTTTATATTTTTAATTGTTTTTTTTCCTCCCCCCTCCTTCTCTTAAACATTAATGCTGTTTGTTATCAGTAGGAACCTGGAAATTATGCGTAATTATCTGACTTTTTTAAAGGCAGTTCTCTATCTCCAGCATTTCAACCTTCATCTGCATATCTTGAAATTATTCGTTTCATGCTGGTTTTATTGATATTTCGAACACCGCGCGTCACTATATTTTTTTATTTGGTGTTTTATTCTTCTGCCAATAAAATATTTTGTTAGCTCAAGTAAATTTTTACCCTAGTAAAAATTCTTTCAGTGTAGAATTGTTGCTGATACATTTATTGCGTGCATGTGTATATACATGGATAAATACATCCATATACATACACACAAATATGAAATTTCAATTTTGTTTTTGCTAGGCAGAATTGTAAACGCAATACAATATAGTGTCCGACGTGAAACAAAATAATAAGGCTTGTCACATTATGCAAATATTTTGTACTTTCACAAAGAAAAAAAGTTCTTGGAAGATGATTTGTAAAAAAAAAGCGACACTTCATTTAATTGTTTGTAAATTGATTAAGAGTTTATTTGTACTCATACAGTTATTGCTATTAATTTAACACTAATGTTTGTAAATATACCTACATATTTGAAAAAATTATAAACCTTTCATGTAATTATTTTTGTGAAATTATTATTTTTGTACTGCGCAGGTTAAATTAAAAAAAAATTACTTCCGGTTAACAAAATCATGTAACAAAAATAGTTTTGGACAAAACCTATTTTGATCTGTTTGGTTCAAACATGCAAATTCGTCACATTTCAACTAATGTAGGGCGGGTGTGGAAAAAATGATTTATTAATAATTTTAGAAAAAAATACTTCGGCGAACTGGTATTGTACAGTATAGGTACATAAATAATCTATAAACTTTTCAACTCTAGCGTCGCTATCACAACGAATAGGTTAAAAAACTAAAACTAGGCCTAAAAAGGATTTTGAAAAAAGGTATAAGCAGACGAAATAGGCAGGTTAAGCTGCTGAAATATTTTTCCATCACATGCGCAATTCCTTCCGAACCTTGCTTGTAATGCAGAACGATTCTGTGCGCCGAAGACACGAGTGCTGTGTGTAAGGGAAAGGGGGGAGGGGGTAAGAAATTCAATAGCAGTGTGCAGTGTGCTTGCATGGCATTTGCTTTATGTTCGACACGAGCACGACGGAGGAAAACCGGTAGTGATTGCAGCAGTTTTTAAGTTTTTCTGCCCTCCACCATCATTGCTTTTGTCTTTGTTCGACACAGGTATGTGAAAACATTCGTCCGGAACTGTTGTCACCGCGTTTGGTTTTGAGTTTCAGGAACCCCTCCCCTCCCTTCCCATTACAGTCGTTAATTCTTTGTAATCTTGAAATGCTGTAATGTTGCTGTTGGAGCTGCTCTTGAGTAGAAGCGTGCAAATTTGCGTGTTTTATTTATTTGGTGGTAGATATGTAAACACCATGCTTAGATATGATGATAGATCGCGAAAATGTTTTGTGTCAACATGCCCTTGAAAACACTGTAGTTTCTTGCCACATGTATGATAGCTAGATACACGTCTGGCACAACGTACCTGTCTGCAGACCAATAACAGGCATCAAACACTACAGTAATGGGATTCTTATTGGCTCAGTCAAACAGGGTAACAGTTCCAAGTACAGGGAAAATGCCAGTGAGCTTTTGGTAAGCTGAACGTTCGTTGAAACCCAGCAAACAGTAATATTTTCCCGCGATAAACCATCACCTCTAACCATGTTATTTCGCAAGACATTTTACTTCCAAGGTCGATTTCATGTGCCCAACGCCTTGGAGAACCCTGTCGTTATTTCATTGATGTGGCCGCTGATTTTTGTGACAAGACTATTGCTCCAATTTATTCCAATGCCGTATACGTGCACATCTTCAGTTCTGCTTCGTGGTCAATGTCTAGGTGTTTTTAACTCTCAGCGTGTAGGAGTTCAACCCGAATATTACAGACGTGTCACAGATTAAATAGTAATACAGATGTGGAATTACGTGGCAGCTTATTTGGTATGGGGCGAACTCCGCCTCTTATTGGCTGCTCGAGGCTGAAGCCCCGTGTCCATATGGCTCCTGCATGTTACAGCAGGTTTCTTATTGGCCAGCAGGGTTGCTGGCGTGTGTGACTTGAGTTCGCCGTGCTGCCGGCGAGTTCACGTCTGCATTCCTAAATATTCTGAGGACGTGTGTCTCAGTAACATTATTCTAATTGGCACAGTCAAATGAGGTACGCCTATGGACAAATTCTTGTGTTCCAATAACCGTGAAGCAGAGCTGTAGATGTGTATGTAAGACACTGAAACGAGTTGGTACAAAAGGCTTCTCGAAAAAAAAAAATCAGTGAGTTTATTAATTGTCAACAGTTACAATAGGAAGCCAGTTACCACTTCAACAAGACCACTTAGAGCTCCTCTACTCTAGCAGGCTTACTGGCGGTTTTTCTATTGGTAGGGCCGATGATATTTGGTCAAAAGATTCCTGCCCCACTTTGTTTTAATGCCTTATGTGCACATCTGCAAATCACTTTCATAATTATTGGCAGCTCATCTTTGTGTCAAGTCGTCTCTCATCTGACTCTGCCAATCACAGTAAAGTTATTACGTGGCAATACGTCTGTGATTTGTGGGCAGAACCTCAAGACACATGTTTCCCCCGCCTATTCATTCCGGCGCTGCTCCACACTCACCTCATGTCACCCTTCACCAGAGCTAAAGACCTCGATGTTAAGCGCTGACCAAAATCTCTCACTCAAGACACATGAAGCTTAAACATTCAATCACTGACGATGAAGCACAGCTGCAGATGTGCACATACAGCAATGGTACAAACTGGGGCAGAAATATTTTCTCCTTAAATCATCAGCTGTAGCTATTGGTAGAAACGGGAAAAAAATCGCGGGTTCGCTGACGTGTAAGCTAGCCTTCAACAACATATGTTTACTGAAGCATACAGCAGTTGTTCATTGGCTGCTCGCTGACACGGTGAAACAACACTGTTTGGCCTCCGTTTACTTGCTTCTTTGTTGTTGGGTCAACGATCTCCAGGAGGAGTCAAATAAAGCAAAAGTCAACTGAGGAAGTGATGCGAACGTATAATTGTTTGATTTCTTGGATTCATCCAAAAGAAAACGCCTAAAAGATCTAAAAGTAAACGTCACTAAAACCAGTCTTACCAAACTGAAAAAAATTCATTGTAAATAACGACGTTATAGGCTACAAATTCAGCTATGTTAAACAACAAAATAATTTTTTTATACTTTAAAAAAAATTATTGAAATTTTTAAATTTTTATTTTTAAATTTCAGCATTTTTATTTAAATACAAAAAAATCTTTGTTTTAATGTAGCCCGCGAAGTCTTTATGCGTTGTGAATTTTTTCAGTTTGGTATGTCAGTTGGTGTTAGTGTTGTCGTTAAAACGGAGACATGCAAATTTTGGCTTTAACAAGCCATTATGCGAAAACTGTAAGAGATAAAAAAAATTTCATAAGAGCCGAATTTAGTCACATTTTGTATCTAAAATAAGAAAAATAATATCTGATACTAATAAAAAATAAAAAACATGGTGATGAAAATTGCTGTAGCCGCGCCATGGCCCGCAATGACCATTTTGTGACTCGGTGAGTGGTTATACAAAAACTATGGGACCAAATTTTTTTTATTTGGGGAAATGTGTTACCTGATGTGCAAAAGTTGAACAATGTTTGACACAAATATAAAGAAATTGAAATTTTACGAGTCCATCGCCCTTAAAAGCATGCACCTGCGAAATGTAAAAATCGTCAAACCTTTTCCCCTTCCCCACGGCCGGAACTTCTTTCAAAACGAAGGCAAGAGGAGATCCTGCAGTGGCCGTGGGGACGTGTGGCAGAAGTGACGCGATACGAGGGTCTTGAACCTGCAGCTCTCCGGCTTGAATCATTGATCACCAGCTTGGTGTGGAAGGCAGTGTTTCAGGGAGAAGGGGAGAGGGGGGGGGGGTGTCGCAGCTGCCGTGACTCACAGTCAAGCGCCGTGTTCTGTGACACAAGTGCTTGCTGCCTTCCAATGCGCCATCTTCTCTTCCATCCTGTGTTGTCTCGCTACAACACCCTTCCCGCCATCTTCTTCTGCTTCATATCTCCCAACCCCTTGGTTTGAACCGAGAAGGGGGGACGAGGTCACATTCTCATTTCCAACCTGTCCACACGCCTGCGTACGAATATCGTGCACTTGTTCCCGACTCGCATTGAATAGAACTGTATAATTTTGCCCAATTAGTAGGGACTCTGTTTTTTCGCAAAAAGAATTCTACCCCAGTTCCTTACGTGCATATCTGCAATTCTACTTCATGGTTATTGGCAGCGTGTCTGTGTGAAGAGCCGTATCTCATTTGACTGAGCCAATTATAATAACTTTCTTGCAACACCACACGTCTGTGATTTGCCGGTAGAACCTCAAGGCTCGTGACAGTTAAAATATCCAATCGCTGGCCACGAAGCAGAACTGCAGATGTGCACGTAAGGCACTGAAACAAAGTGAGGCAAAGGAAAACCAGAGCCCCTACCAATTAGTGACTTTAAAGGGGCGTGGCACATAATTTAGTGCTAAAAGCATCAGTTCAAAATTGTACGTTTCTCGAAACCCAAAAAAACCCTTTGTCAATAGATCTTACCAACTTTCTAAACAAAATTGTTTGTATTTCTCAAGCAGATTTTTTGACGCCGTACATTTAATTGCGGCGAAACTGACAATACTTAACAAATACATCATTCTGGGTAAATGTTTACCTAAAAGTTGGCAGACATCGTTATCTGCAGTTCGTTGTTGTTTTGTACTTTTTCCATATCGGCTTTCAAAGTCGTGTAGATTCAAAATTGTGTTTTTTAGCATTTATTTACCACGTACCTAAGAAAGTTAATTAAAGCCGATAATTAGCCAAAATTGTAACATTTGCACTCTGGAAAAATTAGGTTATCGAGTAAAATATTTTCAGGAAGTCTAGGTGACGATTTTACTATACCTGCTCTCATTTTGAATTTTAAAAATACTATAGGAATCACTGTTTTTTTAATTGTTACGTTGTCTGTAAATACATATAATAAACAATTAATTACCGCGCTGTGCTAAACGACACTATTTTGCTGTAAATTCATAAAACCAAAACATCTGACCAATATTGATGACACTATTAGTCATACATTATTTTTAAACTATGAGACAATTACGCTTTTTCAGTCATCAGGTGATGTATGTAAAAAATTTTTGGTGACAGCCTGTACCGAAAGAACTTGTAAGTTTAATAGGATAATGGTAAATCACTGCGCGCCAGCTGAGTGGCTTGAGCGGAGAGGCGATAGGGTCTCTTGTTTTTCACGAAAAGATTTTTGCCTCACTTTGTTTCCGTGCCTTACGTGCACATCTGTAGTTTTGCTTCGTGGCCAGCGATTGGATATTGTAACTGTCGCGAGCCTTGAGATTCTACCGGCAAATCACAGACGTGTGGTGTTGCAGGAAAGTTATTGTAATTGGTTCAGTCAAATGAGATACTGCTCTTCACATACACACGCTGCCAATAACCATGAAGCAGAATTACAGATGTGCACGTAAGATGCTGAAACAAACCGGGGCAAAATACATTTCGGGAAAAAACAGGGTCCCTAGCGATAATGCATTATATACGTCTGTCGCCGGCAACCTTACCGCTCCTACCTCACACACACACAAACGCGGGCTATCTAGAGATGCTACTTTACCATTGTATTACGAGAATGTCAGCAAGAGATATGTTCACGGGCGGGGTTCACCTTCTGAAAGCATGCGACTGTATTACTCGGAGTGTTCTCCAAGTCCCACGTGACTAGGGAGTGTTGTGTGTGGTGGCGATGTGCCTGGCCGTGACGGCGAGTACTGGTCCAGGGTTCGACCCCACACCCTCGCCCGCTACTCAGGCAACCCTTGCCGGCCGGGAGGGACTCTCCATCACATCGTGACGTCAGCAGTGGCGCTAGAGAGGTGTGATTTATCGGGGGCCGAGTACCCCCCTTCCCCCTCCCCATAGCGCTTGTTTGCCTGGCGAACACCGCTGTCGTCCGCCGGGGGTTATCTGGCTCGGTTCTGGCGGGCCGATATTGCGTAGACGAGGGGGGGGGGGAGGATGGGGAGCAGTTTGATGTTGATCAAGGCCGTTGTACCCCTCCGCCATCCACAACAATCGGCACTGCGCATTGTTATTCATTTACATTTGATACTCAAAGCACACAAAAGTACTACCTTGAGCGTTAGAGGCTCTGAAGTGTCAGTGTTGTTAGACGTGCCGTGTTCATGGTACTTGTACCATTATTTGACCTGGTGTACCATATACCATGGCGAGGCTGTCATGGTATGCAAATGTACCATAATCTGACTACCTTTTGGATTTCTGGCGATTTTCATTGCAATATTTACTCGACGAAAGAAAAAATTGATGCTTGCTGCAGTAATTTCAAGCCTTCTTACGAGATGATGAAGAGGATGACAGCAGCACACCTATATCCCGAGTCTGACTCTTAGAAACACTCTACATACGAGAACACACCAACTGTATCAGACATATTTTCTTTCAATTCTGATAGTGAATGATCATTGCGCCAATCTTTCAATGCCAAGTGTTAAAAATTTTGTGATTTTCAAAGCATGATCTATTTCCATTTATACGTATTTAATACCAATAGTGTAAAATTAAAAAAAAACTGTTAAGCAATAAAAAATTTATGCACAAAATGGTAATTTTTTACATTTGTTATAAATGTACCATGTTTTGAGCCAATGTACCATAATTTTGAATGCTCCGTACCGTAACAGAGAACTGACGATCTAACTTCACTGCTCAGAAGTGTCAGTGCCACGATGGTGGCCTTGAAGCATGCATCAGATGCCACATCGCCTCAACTAGCCAAGCTCTGAAGTAGCGTGCAACCTCTCCGCCGACGCATTTGCACTAAGGAACTTCAGCCGGTGATCATAGTATATCATTCTATTGGTGGAAACTTTGTACCAAAGTTCTGTGCACTTTTCTATGTGTGTTACACACATAGTCTATCTCATAAAAGTATTCCATAATTTGACAGTTCACTTCTGAGAAGTGTGTCTGTAAACAGGATTGCAGAGACCCTGCTTTTCCAGGAAGCCAGGTAGGTATAAAGCTCCAAACAATGGAACTGCCAGGCACGTTTCTCAGAAGATAAATGTCAAAATATGGAAAAGTTACATGAGACAGACTGTACATCCGGATAGTACATTTTGAAGTACTGCAATTTTAAATTATAGGCTCGTTCACAATCGGCAGGAGAAAAATATCATAACTTACACAGCACAACGTGCACAATTGTCCGTACACAATTACCAAGAAATATATTGTTTCCTGGCCAATCAGAAAATAATCAACAAGAAAATAACAAATTTGTTATTGGACGAAAATTTTCGCGCCAACTGCTTTTATGATGTCTCACAATCTTATTGGCCGACATGAAAAACTTGGCGTAGAGAACTTAAGAAATTACCATCTTTTACGCCATTTCAAGCAAGTCATGTCAAATGTTAGTTGTGAACACCAACATTCGCATCACAGATATTCGTACTTTCTAATGCTATGTTTATGTTTTTTACTTGCGCCACGTCAGTTGTGGATGGGGCTTATGTTGGCTGGCTTAGGAACAGTGTTTTAGTATGCACGGTACTAAACAATGACATTCCGTCCTTGTCTCAAGTGTGTTTTCTTTTAGTACACTGGAACAGTTGCGAAATGATAATGTATTTCCTTGCACATTTGAAGCGTGTGGCAGCAGGCGCCTCAGAAGTCGCCAACAAGACTTTTTTTTTTTTTTTTTCAGTGTTTGCTCTCATCTCCGTAAATATCTCTTCTGCGAATACGATTCCTCAGGGAGAAATTAGAAAAAAAGTTGTCTATTGACGTCACATTTGTCTTTTGCCCTCTTGTGTGTCGTTAACATTTACCCGGAAACTTCGCGGATATACCTGAGGATATGTTAGATTATAAACTTTTGTACACGTGTGTTAACTTCGCGACGGAATCGCTGTTTATTGAACTCAACCTCTATGGCTCTAAACCAATAACAAACTCCCATGAAAACACCCACGGACTCCCAAACTATCTTGACATATGCACATCTCGCCACTAACTGAAGCAGACAGCGAATGAGAAAGTGTCTTGAGGGCAGAGTGTACACTTTATTGTGGAGTTCAGACGAAGGTTGTTGAACCCACGAAATTTCAGGGTCTCTACTATTTAAACATAAATCAGTGAAAATGGCCAAAATTTGTATTTTTTGGTATTCGGCTTTAAGTCTCCTTAAGGGCGCGGTCTACCGCAATTTTCATCATCATTATTTTATTTTTTATTTGTACTACATATTTTTTTTTCTTATTTTAGACACAAAAAGTGACTGAATTTGGCTCTTATGAAATTTTTTTATCTCTCATAGTTTTCGCGTAATGGCTTGTTAGTCATATTTTGCGTGTTTCCGTTTTAACGACCACACTAAAACCAACTGATATACCAAACTGAAAAAAAATCACAGTGGTTAAAGACATTGCAGGCTACAATGTCATGCTCATAAAATTAAAGAATAAAAATTATTAGAATTTAAAAAAAAAAATGCTGAAACTGAAAATAAAAATTTTAAAAATTCAATATATATTTTTAAAAATACAAATAATTTGTGTTTTTTTTTTTTATTTTTTTTTATTTTTATTTTATGAGCATGTCATTGTAGCCTGCAATATCATTATCCACTGTGATTTTTTTTTCAGTTTGGTATATCAGTTGGTTTTAGTGTGGTCGTTAAAACGGAAACATGCAAAATATGACTTTAACAAGCCATTACGCGAAAACTATGAGAGATAAAAAAATTTCATAAGAGCCAAATTTAGTCACACTTTGTGTCTAAAATAAGAAAAAAAGATACGTAGTACAAATAAAAAATAAAATAATGATGATGAAAGTTGCGGTAGACCGCGCCCTTAAGAGGGTGTTAGACAAGTTTATTGTATTTTCAGTTTATGAGCCATAACATTTATTAAAATTATACTATCAAAAATTTCCCTTCGACAAAGTATAGTATATATTGTTGGTAAACTGCTTGACATGAATAAATAATAATGGAATCTTTCATTAATTTGCTATGCATAATCATAGCAGGGGCATAGATTAACTCTCTAACATTCGCCCTCAATGACAAGTTAAGTAAACAGTGACCCAATTACGGAAGAAACTATAACTTACACGAGTTTGAAATCTAATAGGCCTATGTCTTCAAATAAATTCGCGAAATATCCTTGTCTTTATAACGCCAAAATTTTCCATTCATTTCAGACAATTGCAAATAACTCTAATTTATTTTTAACGAAATGCTTTGAAAAAATTTAGACAGTTTACAGTTATGCGATACACAATTTTGCCAGAGCGTTTTGTATAATAATGTACCGTTTGCTAGCAAAATTTTTTTTTTTTTTTGCTTCTTTGTAGCTTATTTTGGTCACAAAATATGTGTTACTTCAGGGGCAAAAATCTAAAAATCTGTTTGGTTTATTGCAACAGAAAAATTAAGATACAAACGATGATCCTATAGGTGTTAAATCTGTAAGAATGAATTTTTGATATAGACTAAGTATTAATTTGCGTTTGAAAATATATTTTCTAAACCTCTGCAAAACTAAAGAGCGAGGCTCATAGGCTAGGTTGAAGTGCAACATAACTAGGAAATAATTATATATATATATATATATATATATATATATATATATATATATGTAGAGGGTTCTGCTTACACCGTATGTCATCAAGGAGGTAGTGGTGTCTTGTCATCGAGACTCAAGTATTGACTAGATGTGTGTGTGCTTGATATTAAGGGAAAGTGTGGAGAGGGGTGTAGTGGAGGGGAAAACCTGAGGAAGGGGGTTTATTTGCTGCTTGCGTTGCCACGGGCTATCAGAAGAGCTCGAAATTGCCACTTAGAGCTGGGGCGTTTCTTTTCGCCCTCTTGTCGATCTCTCCCGCGCCCCTGCAGTGTGTGTGTGTGTGTGTGTGTGTGTGTGTGTGTGATCGCCGGCCCGTGGGTGTGGCGTGTGTGATTGCACGGGTGCAGATCAAAGACCGCTATCTAGCCGTCTTCCGCGCTACTCTCCAAGTGTTCATGTATGTATGTGCTTGCTACGAGGTGGGCGTGTCCTATCTTCCAACTGAAGGACACCGAGCATACCCTGCCAACTACCTCGCTTATATGTATCCTACTGCGCGTGAAACGCGTTGCAGACAGTTCTTAATATATTTTTTTTTTTTGCTAAACTACTTACGGGTGTTCAAATGCGATAAAATCATGATTTGATATTTGTATGAAATATTGTTAGTTTTGTAGACGAAACTTGTGAGTACATTTTTCTCTTACGAAACAATTTTAGCTCTCCTAGTTATCTCATAACGGCGCGTCAAAGTAAAAATGTGCTCGTTACACTGCCATGTAAATAGTGAAAACCAACTGACCTACTTAAACAAAATAAATAATTGTAACTTACAACCCGTGAGATATGCAATAAAATATTTAAAAACCACAGCGTAATATTTTTTATTTAAAAAAATCTCAACAGAACAGAAATTTTTTTTGCAAATTTTAAAATTTTTTAAAAATACAATAACAGTTCACGGGATTTTTAAAATTACTTCAATTTCGTAGCCCATAGTATGTTATTTAACTTGAATTATTTCACATACGTCAGTCAATTGGTTTTCATTATTTGCAAGGCAGCAGAACGTGCAAGTTTTGACTTTGACGCAATGAGAAAACTACGCCAGCTAAAATTGTTTCGTAATATGAAAGTGCACTCACAAGTATCGACTACAAAACTAACACTATTTCATATAAATATAAAATTGTGACTTTTATCGCACTTGAACACCCTCAAAGGGGAGTGGAGCACAGCCATCTTTGTTTTGTAGCATTTCCCCCTCTTTAAGCATTCCTGAAGGCTTGTACACTATTTTGACATTCAAGGCTCTAAATGTTAGTCTAATACACGTGCTTACACTGTCAGGTAATAGATTAATAGTCTACCATATTATCTTACATTTGTTGTAAGGTAAGACATTTTTCTTAAATTCCGATAAATTTCAGATGCTATGCTAGTAGTAATTTGTTACGTAACAGTGAAAAAGGGTGTTGCAGATTAACTTTTATAGCTTGAAATGTCAGAAATATATAAAAGTCTTCTGGAAAATTTTGTAGTGGGGAAAATATTGATAATTACATACTGTCGTATGCCATTACCGCCACCTACCACACGCTACAAATGCGTTGTAATGTATGAGGAAAAAGGCTTTTTTTACGATACAGTTCCACATGTGCTCATTGTGCCAATGTACGACGAGAAAACACACCTCAGGCAAGGCCGGAATATCAATGCTCATTAAAAACCCGTTTCGATGTCCTACAAAATAGCTTTAAACTTTTTTTTTGGCTGCCCTACTTAAAAATGTACTAACCGGGTAGATGTGAAGCTCAGATAGAAACGTGCAGTAAAGTTTGGTGCAGTTTCTGGTTTAGATACATGGCTTGCAATACTCAATTGAATCGGTTTTTGCTGGAAGAAACTAAGTCAATTTCGGTTTTTTATTTATTTTTTTACCTAAGAAATTCACTACTTAATCATAGACACATCGTGTAGTGGCGAAGAGAACTATCTGATATAGCCTTATGGGATAAATTACTAGTCAATTTAATGGTTGTTTGGAGAATGGCACTAAGTCAGTGATTTATTGTTTTGTTAAAAAAGTTTCAGTTACTATATACTTCATGTTTGATTATGTCAACGTATTTTTCAGCTTGTCTTTATATGTAAACATTTTATAATTTTAGCATATGGCAATGTTTTGAGGAAAAATGAACTAAGTCCAAATGTAAACAATTTTTACTACAGTATTGATTACATTTCAATGTTTTATAGTATTCTTGTTTTGCCTTTCAATCTAGTCATAATACATGGGAAACAATTTAAGCCTGAATATTATTTACATTGGGACGAAACTGTTTTTTGCTTTTCCTGAAAAGTAAGAAAATTTGACGAAGTTTCTTTCAGCAAAAATTGATTCAATTATAGTCACGTATTTCTCACTCAAATAACCTGAAAGTAAAACATTTTCAGTGTCACAAAGTCGCCCCGCGTAACGGTACGTTTCAGTGCCACCTGTTAAAGATTTAAGTGTTGGTAGGCACTTGGATAAATAAATAAATATAAACAAGCAGAGAAGGTTCGCAGCAGGGAGGGTGTTGTAGAGTGCGAGGTGTGGACGGCGAGTGACGTCGAGTGCGAGACAAGAGCGCACTCGCTGTCAGCAGCAGACAGCGTGTGGTGGGTTGACGCCAGTGCTGACTGATGGACGGGACCAGCAAAGTGTGGGGAAGGAGGAGGGGCTGTAGTGTCGACGGCCGGTAAATGGAGGGCCCTGGGCCGGGCCGTATGACCGCCTACGAGTGGCAGCTACGCCTCTCTGCGACCGACAGATGGCCGGGTATTACCCCACCCATACCCCCTCCCACCCTTCCCATTCCTAGTCAACCCACCAGACAATCTACAGGCGGTTCGGAATAAAGCGAGCACTCAAAAAAAATTCTGCTAAATTTCTGTTTCCAGCAAATTCGTATCTTTCCTCGCGTAACAGCTGACTACGGATAATATCTAACCTCTCTGGACACGTCACTAGATGTTTGCGCGTGTGAGATAAATTATGCAGTCGGCAGAAACCTAAATTGTTTGGTAAAAAAAATTTTAGCTATATAAAGCACGAATGTTTCTCTTCCAGTTGATTTTATTTCATTATTGTTGTATTTAAATAGGAAAATACACGGAAATGTATTGGGCAATCCACTGCCAATCGTACAGATAAGGTAATCATAGTCAACGTTAAATTATATGCAGTAACGGCTAGTGAATTTTTTCAGAGGTTAAATCTTCAGTGCTCACGTTATTACGAACGGCTTACATCACTCGCCGCCCGCCGTGCTCAAGTTCTTCATTTCGACACTAGTTTATCGGAAAATTAAAATTACTCAACGTACGTTTCTGATGTCTGCTTAGGAAGATGATTCAAACAACGTTATAGGTGATTCGCGATAACGTGAGCACTTTTCAAAACTATCGTATAGAGGATAAAATTTAAAAAATTTGTTAGCTGTGACCTCAGAAGAAAACTCAGAATATGATACAACCTATGCAATTTGATCTTTTTTAATGGTGCTTCGTTTATATTAAGAATATAGGTAGGAAAGCTAATGTGAAAGGTAACAAGTAATTAAGGTTTCAAAAGTGCTCACTTTATCCCGAACCACCTATACGTGTGTATATCCTGGTCATGTCATCCATTAAGACCACATCGGGTAGTTTTACAGTGATTTAAAAAAAAAATTTTTTAAAAGCAACAGTGTTTTCATACCGAAAAATCCTTTTAGCGTTTTGTCACAAATGTATAGGTAGCAGTAAACCTTGTAGTTTTTCAGATTTCCACACCTAAATCCTCACCAATAAATTGCGTTACGATAGTAAGCTAGGATCAATTTTTTTTTTTTTTCGAATGAGCAGTGCATTATTTTACAAAACGTCTACATAGATTTGTGCCCCGTATAACTGCGCTTAGTCCTGAAACTTAAAAAATTTGTGAAAAAGAAATTGCATTATTTGCACAAGCGTGAAAAAAAACTTCCTGGCATGAGCTTAAAGTTTAATTTCTCTCGACTGAAAGTGATGAAAAATGGGTGCTTGTGTGATTCTTTGTATACGTGATAATCTGTGATCAGAGTACTCAAAAAGGTATAGGATGGTACAACACATCTTTACGTCAAGTGTTGTCATCTTGCCGATAGTTTCTAACCATGTATTAATTGTAAACCAGCCTGAGGCTGAATTTGTCCGTTAGAAAATAAATAAATAAAAAATAGCCTCGGGCAGCTAATAAGCTGCGAAGTTCGCCCGTATCAAATGAGCCGCCACGTCTTATAACGTCTGTATTAATATTTAGTCTGTGACCATTGCCACCCTAGGTGCTTACGATAACCTTACTCTATCTACTCGACAGGGATGAAATTACTCTAAAGCCGTTCGAAAACCTACACAGAAGGGAACATTTTGTAGACAGTCTTCCCTGCAAAGCTATTTTGTAGTAGCTTCAAAATAGTTAGTGGTGGCCACAAAATTGTAGTGACGACAACAAAATATTTTTGTGATGACCACAAAATAAATTTTGCAGTGTGAATACCCACAAAATATATTGTAACTGCCACAACTTTTATTTTCGTGAGTGAGAGTAGTCTGCTTCATATTCAACTCTATTCCTTCTCTATCTAGGCTACACAGATAGCCTCCAGCAGACGAAGTACACGAAGGAGCACGTAAAAAGTAAACAAACAAAGGCCCCTGCATGTGACCCAGAAGAAAATCAGTGTCCGGAGGTTATTTCTGGCATGTAGAAGTTGGGACCCCTGTTTTTCGCGGAAAGAATTTTGCCTCACTTTTTTTCGGTGCCTTACGCGCACATCTGCAGTTCTGCTTCGTGGTCAGTGATTGGTAATTTTAACTCTCACGAGCCTTGGGATTCCACCGGCAAATCACAGACGTGTGTTGTTGCAGGAACTTTATTGTTATTGGCTCAGTCAAATGAAATACTGCTCTTCACATAGACACGCTGCCAATAACCATAAAGCTGAATTGCAGATGTATAGGCCTACGTAAGACTCTGAAACAGAGTGGGGCAAAATTCTTTTCGCGAAAAATGCGGGTCCCTATGTATAAGCCTTCATTACCAGTACGCAATTTAATGCATTATATTTAAATTGTTCTAGTACGAAAGAATACTCTGCAGTGTCTAAATTTACTTTACGGCGACCCAAATATACCGCTCGCTCCCAAAGATTTCACAGCAATTTTTAAATATGCCGCCGACAAACAACTCTCAGAGTTTTCGTATACACAAAAAAAAAGTTAGCAATCCAACTACTAAGTCAATCCGATAACTTGACCAATGCCGAGCGTGGTGGGGAAGTTGACTAGCATTCGGGAGGACCCGGGTTCGAGCCCAGGCTCCGGCCATTCTGACTTCGGTTTTCCAGGGTTTCCAGAAATAGCTCCAGGCGACTCCTGGGATGGATCCTTAAGGGTGTTCAAGTGCGATAAAGACAACAGTTTATAGTCATATGAAATAGTGTTAGTTTTGTAGACGATACTTGTGAGTGCAGTTCCCTCTTAAAAAGTAATTTTAGCTGGCGTAGTTTTATAACAGTACGTTAAGGGGGCAGTTCATGCCAAATTTTTCATTATTTAAAAATTGTTGTATTTGCACGAGATAGTGTTTATTTTGTAGACATATGTGATGTCTATGTTTTGCTTACTGGAATTTTTTTTGTAACTTTCATAGTTTGTATGTAATGGCATTTCATAGTCGAAATTTGCACATTTCTGTTTTATGAATTTAATCAAAACCAACAAACTCAACA
>PNEQ01016659.1:5737-38416 GCA_003012365.1 Medauroidea extradentata
CTGCGTGGAGTAAAAACTATTAAATTGTAAAAAAAAAATTGACATAATTGTATTTATGCGTACAAATAAATATAACTTGATCAATTTCATTGTGATTTCCAATTACTTCCTTCTCTATATACATCCAAATCTATTAAACAAATGAAATTAAAATTTTCTTTTGAAAAATGATACCATTCCATCAGTATTTTCTTAAGACATTGTCACGTTCAGCTATCGTCAGTAAACCGACTTTACAGACAACCAATTTTTTTTTTTTTTTTTTTTTTACTAATCCGGGTGGTATTTTTCCCGTTACAGCTGTATAAAAAAGCCGTTTTTAGCAATTTTAAAGGACCGTTAAAACATGTTTCTAATTAAGCATGTTGCATTTTTACAATGATAGAAGTCTAGTTTTAACCCTGTTTTCTTTTCGTAGATAAACATGTTGTGAATAAATTTAGTTGTTTTGCGTAGAAAATAATAGGCGCGGCACCCTACAACATCGTTCATGCGTCCGGTGCATAAACTTCTTAAGCCAGAATCGCCTTCTCTTACACTGGACCCAATAAGCAATGCAATTTCACAGAAAATTTCCTAAATAAATGTTTCATAATATTACATTTAAAGTACAAAGAATTTATCCTAACACTTTTCAACAAAAATTACACACAAATAAATAAATTAGACGGCACTCTCACTCATCCGTTAACTAATATGCATTCATTGTAGAACACAAGAAAAAATACTTAACCGCAGAGTCTATAATGAAGCAAGTTTGAGTTTTGAGTGTTAACTTTATCATAAACAGTCAGCAACATAACTGTACATGGGAGCTAATGCCGCAACGAAATAAAAATTAGTTGCTAAAATATCATACTACAATGCTATGTAGAAGTATTTCAAAGAAAACTTAAGAGAATAGAAAAAACATAAATAAGCAGTTTAGTTTATTTTTTGACAGACATCTGCATTTAATAGATTATGTCCAAAAATCTAAATCCACTCCCATTGCACAATTCTTACAAAGATCAACAATTTAAACAGGATATATATATATATATATATATATATATATATATATATATATATATCACATTTTACGAAATCAATTTATGTACAGCGGATTTTATTAATTTTTTAATTTAAGTGTTATTTGTGGTTATTAAATTTTAATACTTCTGCAATAATTGTAAAAAGTAACTCGTGTGAAGACCCAGCTGGGGGAAGATGGCAGTCATAAGGTTTTTTTTTCCTTTTTGTTAATAATTAAATTATACTTTTTTTAAAGAAACTTAAAGCTGGTGTGATTACTGACTTACTTAAATGTCATAAGTAAATATTATCCTATCGTTACAGTATTGTACGTTTACTCAATCATTATGGCTTCAAAAGCCCTCAAGTGTTGCGTCTTCCCCGGGTTACCTTAATATAAAATACAATAATATTTATTTTTATACAGTTTAAAAATATTGAAGTAGGCTATTTGCTGTCATGCAAAAAAAAAACATTGAAATCAGGCCATCATTTTGGGATCTACGAAGCTACAGACATCTCCGCACAGCAAGGCGCAGCGAACAGAGAACGCAAGCTACATTATTTTATTTACTTATTTTTTTATTTATTTAATTATTTATTTATTCACTACTGCAACAACGTGCCGTAGTACTTGCTCGTGGCGTGATTGATACGGGCATGTAACGTTGGAAATTTCCAGGCATGTGACGTCACATGACAAATATTACACGCACGTGCACACCAGGTCTTGCGTGTCACCAGCCGGGGAAACTACATATACTGTGACGGTGCGTGCAGAAGCGTGCAACGTTGTCGTTTGACCCAGCCAGATTTGTAACTATAGGTAGCGATGATGGTTAGAGGCACGAGTCTTTCGCGTATTAACCTGGCAACAGCCTAGACTTCTCATACCTATACACACACTGACCAAAGTCAAATATCCATTGGCTTCTAACCGTAACACAACCACCACGACTTATTTCCTTATTATTTGTCATTGTCTTGCAGTCGTCAAAGATGTGTTGAAACAGGTGTCGTCTAATCACAGAAGGAGTAGTGAAGTACACGCTATTAGCATTCAACCTGAATTAGAATCAATACGCGAAATAATCTAGCCTCTAATGATGGTATATCGCGAAAATGTTTTGTGTCTACATGCCCTTGAAACCGCTGTAGTTTCTTTCCACGTATGTGATTGAGTTATATACGTCTGACACAACGTAGCTGTCTGCAAACCAATAACAGACATAAAATATTACAATAGCGGGATTCTTATTGGCACAGTCAAATAGGGTTACGGCTCAACGTACAAGCGAAAGCCAATGATCATTTCAGAAGCTGAACGTACGTTGAATCCCAGAAAACCGTCAAGTTTTCCAGCGATAAACCATCATCTCTAACTACAGGTAGAGACCTGAAAAATTCGCGTTTTCTTTTGGACGTAAGCTAGTATTCAAATAACTGTAAGTTTGTGTAGATTTCGTAATTGGCACAGGACTTATTTAACACCATTTAGAAAACATCGCGCCAATAAAAAAGAAGCAACTACATGCAAACTCACCCATACGAAGAGACTGGAAAAATTCGCGCATTCGCTGACCTGTAGGCTAGTCTCCAAGAATATATGTGCCCTCAAGCAAACAGCAGCTGATCATTAGCTGCTCGCTGACAAAGTGAGATGTTCGGTCTTGCGTTGAGTTGAATTTTTATTGTTGGCTCAGTGATTTACACGAAGTGTCAAATAAGTCAAAGACCAATTGTGAAAGTAACGCGAACGTACAGTTAGTGGAATTCTAGCTTGTGCCTAAAATAAAACGAGAATATTCCTGGTCTCTAACTATAGGTAAAGAAAGGAAACATTTGCAAGTTCAATGCCCTGCATGTTAGAATTCAGTGTCCTATGTACTCATGCCCCGTGTATTCTGTCATTGTCTTTAATGGGTAGCAACTAATGGTCAAATCGTCAGGGCTTGAATAGATCATGGGTTTAATGCTACAACTATAGATAACCAGGTAGCTGGAGATAAACAATCGTACCATTGAAAATTGTTTTTGCCATACACATAGGTATTTACATAAATGCAAATTTGTGTTGAAACAATGTTCCTATTTAACACATTTGTAAATAGTAGTAGTGTAGTGCAGAACTCTGCAGATAACTTAAATTTGGAAAAATTAAAGCCACGGTCACACTATAGGTCAAACGTACACTCTAAAAAATAGTTAGTAAATTTGCCACGCGTGCGAATATGAGCGCTGAGAAAGTAGGGTATGGTGGAATTATTTCCCAGACATCCATGGTAGCACACCTAAGCTTTCTTATAAAACAGTCAAATGTATACTGAAGATACCAGACTTGTATTGTAGCAAATGTAAAAGTTTGTATATTTACGAGACGGAAGACTTGTACCTGTCGCATACTGCGTTTAGGTTAATTACTTCCTAAACATCTTAGAAAGTTTTTTTTAGGAGAGAGTTCACGCAAAAACCTTATTATTTTAATATTTTTTATATTTGCAGGAGATTTTGTTTGTTTTGTAGACTATATTGTGACTATTTTTCACAGTAATGAACTTTTTCTAGGTTTCATAGTTTTTGTGTAACGGCAAGTAAAAGCCAAAATTTGTATAAAACGGCTTTATACAAGAAAGAAAACCAATTGACTCGCAGAAACGAAATAATTCTCACTAAATAACAGTGTTGTGGGCTACAACTGGACATGAATAAAAACATTGTATTGCAATTTTTGGCATTTTTTAAATACCCAAAGTTAAAATTTTCTTAATTTAAATTCAGCATCTTTTTAAAAATACAAAAAAAGAACAATACGGTTTTTTATTTATGTCCAGACGTAGTCCGTGAAACAGTTCTCCAGGGGAAATTTTTTTCATTTCTGTATGTCAATTGGTTTTCATTTCTCGTATAAAACCTTTTTTGTACGAATTTTAACTTTGACATGCCATTATACAAAAACTACGAAAGCTAGAAAATTATCATTACCGTAAATGAAAATCACGATATATGTATATAAAACATACAAGGTATCGTACAAATGAAAAAAAATTATTAAAACAACTAAAATTTTGCAAGGAGCCCTCCTTAAATACATTCGGCAGCCGTGCTTGGTCGTGTTTAAAAAGCTTTAAAATATTTACGAGGTTACACAGCAGAATAAACTCAGTGAACTTTCTAACCTCAACAAACTTGAAACCTGAAATGTACCACATTAAATAATTATCACATCTACACTCAACATTGATGACTTTTTAACTATCACATTTATTCTAACTGAAATGCTGCCTGCTGTATGTGTAAAGTGTATATAATTATTTTATGCCTAAACGTTAATTAAATTTAATTTTACGAGTACAAAATTCGTACCAAAAAGCAGCCATATTTGTAACACAGATCGTTACTCGAAGCAGCCAATAAGTTAGAAGCATCGAAAATATACCGATCGAAACTACATATGAAACCAGCGGTTTACTTTGAACGAGAAGAGACTGAGATATGAACTCGTTCATGGTTCGTGTAACCGCTCCATGAAACTGAACACGTTTAAGTAAAGTAGTTCTGTATCTAGTGTGACCTCTGACCGCGGCCAAAGTTACCTAGTTCTTGTACTAAGCTGAAGATAAAAGTTAATCATTTAACACGCGCGGGGAAAAAATATTTTATAGCAGGTACAAAATATTATGTTGGTATTCACCCTGTGGCAAATTGTGCTCTTTCCACAAAAACCTTTTGCTGTCACCGCCAAAATATTGTGGTCACTTTTTTCTTCTATAAGTTGGGGCAGAGAACATTTCCTACAAATGGTTCCTTTCAGTACACGAAATATTCCTTTCTCTAACAATAGGGTTTGGGAGATAAAGTTAGCTCTTTTGACGATCACCTTATCTAGAACAGTGAACAAAAAAATTGTTTATTGTGAGCTCAAAAGTTAACTTTTGATTACAGTACAATCTATATACTACCATTGTTACTTAAACCTGGTACACGCTATCCTTAATTCTCTACTCAATTACTTACTTATTTCTGTTCACAAACATCGATAGCGATTTTACACCAGAATTATGTAGCAAAACTTATATGTTGCGTACACACTGTCATTGTTTACTAACTACATAAAGAAGAAAATATATATTTGTGATGTCGGTTGCTATAATCCATAAAGTATAACCGCAGAATTCCCGAAAATTATTTCACAAACAAGACACGCTAGTGATTCCGAAATAAGTTGCACTATCTTGTATTATTTAGGTTTCAATAACTCCGGCGGCCATTGTTTAGCAGAGAACAAGAAGTTTATTTCTATTCGAATAAAATTGCAACCCTGCTTGCTTACTTCGCATTCGTGCCGTGGCTGAAACTGTGCATTGCTCATGAGGTTCAGAATTCTGTCTGGAAACAGCGTAGTTGCGGTACACATTGTCGCAGTACTACTTGTACTGAATTAGGTACGGAATTCGGTGCTGAATTATGCATAGTGTGTACCGGGTTTTAGGTTGTTTTGTTTACATTTAAAGGTGTGCAGGAAACTATACGTTACCGGAAAGGAAAAAAAAAACAGGGGTTTCAAAAGTGCTTATTTTATCCTGAACCGTCAATACCGCAATACTCGAGGCACAGGGACCCCTATTTTTCGTGAAAAGAATTTTGCCCCACTTTGTTCCAATGCCTTGTGTGCACACTGCAATTTAATTTCATGGTTATTGGCAGCGTCTCTATGAAAAGTAACGTCTCTCATTTGACTGTGCCAATCAGAATATAGTTAATGCAGTGCCACATGTATGTGATTTGCCGGTAGAATCCCAAGACTCGTGACAGTTAAAATATCCAATCACTGACCACGAAGTAGGACTGCAGATGTGAACGTAAGGCACCAAAACAAAGTGAGGCAAAATTCTTTTCGCGAAAAACACGGGTCCCTGCCGGTGCACGAGCATGCAACGTGCCACAAAACGCTGTGACAGCGTAGCTCTATGCAACGTTGTTATTTTGTATCGCAATCACGAAGACGATGGCTACGATCTTATCTTTCTCTCCCAACAGAATGGTACAGAGTAAATTGCGCGGAATCTTGGCAAGACTGCGTCGCGAGTGGACAGCGCGCGAAAGTGTTTCGTCGCCCTACGTCTGGAACAAATCGTGTGTTTATGATGCATTAGTGTTACGGTTATATTACTTTGTACTCTCTCTCTGATAAATAACATTGTATAACTCACGATACAAACAAAATCAAATACAGTACCTTTATACTTAATTCTAGGTCATGCTGTAGAAAGATGGCTGTAAAGAAAATTGCGGGTAGCCAAGGCCACGTCGTACTAACGTATTTTCACAATCCCTACTTTGGACAGCAAACCGATAGAGGTGGTGTAGTGGTAGTCCTCTACAATTACATTCGTGATGATCCGGGTTCGGTCCCTAATACAGGAATCCATATTTATTTATCCTCTGGTCTTACAGTCGCTCTAGTCGAATACTAAGATGGTTCCTCTTTAAATGACACTGTAGATTTCTTCCTGTTTTCTGTCTGTATGAGTTTCCTCTTACGACTACGCTGCTGAACGAGGCGTTAAAGGTTAAGCTGTAACTTGCAAACATACAATTGACATTTGTATATCATTCGAATTATTTCATTTAAAGCTTTATATCAAGGAAAAAAGTCGCCAAAACTGTTACATAATGTGTTTTATTCGTAGACATAATGCCGATGGAGGTGGCAAAACGGTAACACATTGAACTCGCAATCGAGAGTATCCGTGTTTGATACCCGGCTCCGACTATTCTGATTTCGGTTTTCCATGGTTTGCCGAAAATTACTACACTTGAATGTTGAGATGGTCGCTTAACAAATGCCATGGTCGACTCCTCTCCCAGTTTCTGTCATTGTATTAAGTTGAGTGTCACCGTCTCTAATGACCTCGTTGACGAGACGTGAAGACCACTTACCATACCATTAACGGTTGAAATAATTATACTTTTATGTCGGAATAACCAGAACATTACGGCATACTATACTCGAAAAAATACACCATAGTTCACTCGAATACTCTCTTTAAGAAAAATTAATTCTTTCAAATTGAATTCTTTAAATTAATTAGTATACATGAAACTACTCAAAAACTTAAAATGTTTCACTCACTAGCAAATTAAATTTATAATCCGTCTATGATATTATTTTTAATTTACTGGTTCCAAATGTATTCGTCTACAAAAACAACACAGACCTTGGAAGACTAGAAGGTGATGCTTTCAATAAAACACAGATTCCAAAATATACGTTCTGATGCCATGCATAATTTTGAAACAATCTTTGCAGTGCCCGGTTTCTCAAAATTTACTAACCAGATGCATACGTAACCAGCATTTACAAATTCCACTGTAACTAGCGACAGACTTACACTAATAAATTTAAAGGGTTTACTTCTGTAAGTCGCATAGTTTTTCTCAGGATGAGAACAGCAGAAGGGGATTAGAGGAATTTGGTTAGCGCAAGGACGATAAAGCCCCAGAATTACGCCGCATCCTAGCCTCTAGGCGCAAGTTAATGAACTGGAGTGCAGTCTTCTCGCTGAAAACCCGCCTCTATGAGATATTCAGTGATGACGCAATCATTTTATGACGTAAAGGTGTATTGTACACTCGTATACTTTTTTTAAAGATTCTGCGTCAAGAATTTCATATATAATACGGATCCCACGTACACCTATTTTCGCCATTTTCAGCAGCGTAAAAACAAACTTTAAAGATACACGGACGACCTGAAGTGGATATACACACACGTGTAGCGTTCTTTGAATGCTACTTCTAAGCAGACGTAACTTATGCACACTGAGCAGTTTTCGAATAATCAGGAAGTAGAGAAGGGACAGTAGCCTATTTATTCTACGTGTAACGACAGGCGGATAGAGTAACCTATATAGAATGAGTGCTCAAACCCCATTCTTCACCCCACCAAGGCGATCCGGTTCCGATTCCCGACGGGGTTGGTTTCTTGGGAATCCGGCCGGACGATGCCGCTGGTCGGCGAGTTTTCTCGGGGATCTCCCGTTTCCCTCGCCCATTCATTCCGGCGCGGCTCCATACATCATGTCGCCCCTCACCAGCGCTAAAGACCTCGATGTTAAGCGCTGACCAACACCTCCCTCACTCACTCACCCCATTCTTCGCTAATGAAAGGGCAGGTTTTCAGTACCTGAGTTATGGTCCCACGCAAGGTAATGCTCTGAAATCTGTGTCGTCATACCTCCAACATAGAGTATGAAATTACCCGGTGAGAGTACTCGCAGTATATGTATAGGTTACCCACACGCGGAAGATTTGCTCGCTCTTAGATCGTGGCAGGGCCATAACCTTCTTTTAGTAGACCTACTCAACGCTAGATTTTTGTGCGCTCACAAGTCTGCTGTCTCCGTTTTGTTATGGCCTATTGAGTAAAAAACAACTGAAAGTCATTTTTGGAAACGTTAATACTGTGTTATAGATAATTACATCATTGCCATCAAGACATCACGTAATTATTCTGAAAATAAGTCCCAACTAATGAAACAATTAGCACATTTTAAAATATTTTCCAGAATTACAGAAACGTATTTACGAAACTTTCGAATATTTCACTAAAGCTATTTACAATGTTTTCCGAGTATTTTTAAGACAAATCTGTTTCACATTCCAAGATATCGAATTGCAGTTAAGAAAGTAATACGCCTAAGAATTTTGTAACTGTAATTCGATTTATAACAACATTAAAGGCAAAAAGATATTTACGGTGCGTAAAATTCTATCAGTATGTATTCTATTCCGTAGTTAGGTGATAGTTCCAAAAATTTGCCCAGAAGAAAAGTTAAGACGCTAAATACAAAATTTCAAGATGGTGACTACCACTCACACTTAAGAAAACTTATATAGGCCTAATATGTCAGAGGTAACAAGCAACTCATATTTTGGTCTACATGAATCGGTACCTTCCAAACTGACAAACGAGTCTATTTTATTAACCTACGAGAAATGTTCACAAATACGTACATATTTCGCTTTATACGAGCTACGTTAATATAAAAGAACGCAATAGAGACAACAGAGAAGGATAGGTCTACCTGTTGAGGACATAACAAATATTTTTTTTTTTTCACATTGGTGCAAAAAAAATCTCAATATTATAACGGAATTATTTGAAAAAAAATTTATGATGTAAAGCAGACATACGATATACAACTACATGAAGCCGTTTTGCATAACGATGCAACGTTCGAACAGAAAAAAATATTTCCCCAGTTTTTGGCTTGTTATTATAACAAAACTGGCACTTATTTGGGTACAAATTTCTAAAAAAACTATGAGGTTAATTTTTATCAAAAAAATTAGGTACCAATTATATATTTTTGATTAAATACCGTAGGGATATTTCGGGAATGATATCATGTTGATTATTTTGAAACTCACTGTAAAACATCATTTTGTGGTCAATGATAATGATAAACAAGTAGTGAAATTTCACATAACACTGTCTTAATAACGTGTATGATGACAGTGGAAGTAAAAACTTTATTCTCAGAACTTATGTAGTACTGTTAAAACCAATCAGTTCTTAGAGAATACAGGCATGGACAAAAATATATGTATTATATAAAGTTAACTCGTCCGCAAACACCGGTTGTTTAATTTTTTTATGTAATTACTTTTTCGCCTACTATAATAAAGTTCTATACAACCCTAATAGTAAACTTAACAATATTTCGGGGCGCGTAAATCGACCAATTGAATCGTGCTAGTCTAGGGAAAAAATTTATGAAAGTAAAGCCCGATTCACAACGCGCAGTCTGCAGTCAACTGTCAACTGTCGACATCCGACTGCCAGCAGTTAGCAGTCGGCAGTTGAATACCATTATTCATAATGTGCAGTCCAGAAGTTATGACTTTTGTGCATTGTTTTTACAAATTGTTATTAAATAATCGCCCGTGTTTTGTACATACTGTTTGTTAATTTTGCAAAATGTGTTACTTTGCATTTAGAAACATATAAAATTCTCTAACAACAATATTTGTTTACATCACGTGATTACGAGAGAAACGCCTGATTAGTTGGAATTTTTCGGCAGTCGGCAGTCGGAGACATCTCCGACTGCTGAACTGCGTACTGCGTACTGTGAATACGCATCGTAGCATACATATTAATCTTCTACAGCTGACTACGGACTGCCAACTGCCGACTGCGCATTGTGAATCGGACCTAACGTAAACCTTAGTAGTACTAAGGTTAATTCTAATACAGGTTAGAAAGAAAATGTGATTTCTTATGGGAGTGTTTGTAACAGGGAAAATTTCTGTCGCTAATTTCGCAGCCATCGCACAGGGAAAAGAAAAATACGAAACTGTAATAAAATTAATTTTAAATAGGCTTGAAAATAATAGAAGTAATTTAATTAATAAGCATAACGTAAAGAAACAACAAATGGCATTACAAATGCAGGGAGACCTGGACAATCTTTATGAAAGTTTCAGGGTCAACAAACTGGTTATTATTCATAAATGGACACATTATTGAGAGTGTGGCGGAAGTAAAGTATCTAGGCCTAATCATAGACCAACATTTCAAATCATCAATTTTAGGAATTCTGAGCAGACTAACAAATTTTCTTTTGATGTAAAGAAAATTATATACTATTCCTTGATAAACAGTCACATACGATACCTCTGTTTGGCGTGGGGCTCGGCCTCCATACAAGCACTATACCCCTGACAAATTTTACAAAATAAAGCAATGAGAATACTCTTTAACTGTTTTGTGTACTTTTGCAATTTTTTTAAATTCAAAATATTATGTTGTGGGTAATTTTTATGTTTTATTGCGTAGTTCATGGTATGTAAGTTCACACTGAATTATTTTGTTTAAGTAGGTCAGTTGGTTTTCACTATTTGCATGAAAACAGAACATGCAAATTTGAACTTTGACATCCCGTTACGAGAAAACTATGGAGCTAAAATTGTTTCGTGAGAGTAAAGTGTGCTCACATGTATCGTGTAAAAAACTAACATTATTTCACAAAAATATAAAATTATGGATTTATCGCACTTGAACAGTTGAACACCCTTATGGGAGCGGTCCACCTCATTTTTCAACATCTTTTTTTTTTTTTTTAATTTTTATATTTGTACCAGATATATATATTTAATTTATACATAAATTGCGATTAAATCTTCCTCTTAGGAAATTTTTGCATCTCTCGTAGTTTTTGCGTAATGAGTCGTAAAAAACAAAATTTACGCTTTACGGTTACCACTAAAACCAACTGACACACCAAATCGAAAAATTTCACAGAGTATAACACTGTTGAAGGCTGTGATTTGGCACATATAAAAACAAACAAAAAATAGTTTTTGTATTTTTAAAAAAATTTTAACATTTTTCATTTTTCACTTCAAAATTCGGCATTTTTTTGTTAAACACAAAAATATTAATTTTTTGTTTTTATGTATGTCAAAACATAACATAAAACATTGTTAGGCACTGCGAATTTTTTCGGTTTGGTATGTTAGTTGGTTTTAGTGGCGTACATAAAACCTACTTCAAAAAGTATCTGTACGTACTAACATATTAGAAATTTGAAGACCAAATGCTCAATGATTCAAATGAGAACCTAAAATTCAGCTCAAAAATAAACTTAAAATTTGCTTGGTATCTCTTTGTTCCTGTAAGTAACTTCCATACAACTCTCACTCTGCAGAGTCTTTTCTTTTATAGGTAACGAAAACTGCATGAACCTTAATAATTCAGCCTACTCTATTGTATAGCACATGATACACCTCATGTAATCTATACATTGTCAACTTAACCTTTCTTTACGATAGGCCGTGTTTCTCTCACATTAGCAGTTAAATGTTTTGGCAGTGTTGTTTCCTTTGCCTTAGGCCACGTAAGTTACTCTGACCTAATAGATTTCTGAGTGAGGATTCCTTTTGTCTTTCTCAAAAGCTTTTATGTTATTCGCTAGCAAATAAATGTATTTACATTGTGCTTTCTATACGTTTTTGTCCAGCATTAAGATAATAACTATCTTAAACTGTGTAATGCCGATGTGATTATAACCTTCATTAAGTTATATTAGTGTTTTAGATTTTTAGTGCTCTTTAAATTACATTGTACAACCTACGCTGCCATTCAGCCTATGGTATTACAATACATATAGCATACACATTTTTTAATGTCTTTGCAAGAGCTTTGTTATTGTTGTTCTCTCATAATTGTCATCTTTTTAGTCAAATCAGCAACAATTAACCCAGTTTTATATAAGCGAAGCCTACATATAAGTATATATTTATATATTTTGACTCTGTGTCTCTGTCCTAGCAAGTGCTTTGTTATTGTTGTTCTGTAAAAAATTTCATGTTTTTATAAAACTTCCAGTTTACATACGCTAAGACTAAATATAAATTTACATATTTTAACTAGAATGTGCTTTATTCTTGTGTTCTTGCACAATTTTCATATTTATTGAATAATCGCTATAAATTTTACAAATTCACGTATATCATATTTTTCGCATAATTCTGACTCTGTATCTTTTGTCCTTGTAAGCAAGTTGTATTTGTTGTAAGAATATTGTATTTGTTGTAAACTCATTGTATCTGTTATTCTCATCATAACTCTCATGCTTCCTAACCGCCAGCAATTATGTAAGGTTTATGGAACTGGAGCAATGCTCATAGGATACCAAGAAGTGTTCTTTGTAATACCTTTTTACTATTTAAAAATTTTACATTGTAAGTAAAATTTAAAGAAATAGTTTTAAAGTAAAAACAAACAAATCTCGCGTTTTAAATCATCAATTTGGCGTAACTTAAAATTTAAGAAACTGTTATTGGTCATTTTGCACCCATTAGCGATACCAGCACTCAAGCGGCAGAAATTTTCCCTGTGTCAAATTTTTAACATTGTTTTTCTAGCCTGTAGTAGAATTAACCTTAGTATTACGTAATATTTTACGAAAATATTACCTTCACTGATCTCCAAGAATTTTAGGAATCAAGCACTCTACATATTTTATATATGTTGTACACGATTTGTGAATTGTGATAGAGTCTGTTTTATATAGTAAAATAGATTTCAGCTATTTTTTGTAAATTTAGCAAACTAAAACGATAAAATTGTTGTATTGGTCGACTACCGACACCGTGCAGCCTCTTCTAACTTGTTCTCCACACGCCCGCTAGGTTGCAGCAACTGCACTTTGAAGTCCTCTACGGTGCTTGGGCGGCCGCTTGTCAAGAAAATTCAGTTTTCTGAGAAACTTTCCAGTTCAGTATAGCTTTTATTTATGTAAACAATACCAAAACAAATTAACATTTTATGAGTTTTATTCTAGGTAACTAAATTAACAGTCTAATATGATAAATTACAAAGTAAATCGTGTGTAATTATGTCTCTGCATATAATTTATTACATGTTTCGCAAAAGAAGATGTCAAATGCCAATAATTAATTATATTAATAAAGTTGTATAGTTAGTATTACCATTTCCGTTTTCCGCACGAACGCCGAATTTTGACTAGTATGCCCATAATGAATAGCGCAAATTTAGGAAATATTTACTTATATTTACTATGCTGTTTATTGGTTTCGTAGAACTCCACACAATGACAGCATCAGTCGAATATTGCTGTAACGAGTTAGGAAGATAAAAAGAAACTATGACGAAGCAAAAATGAAATAAAATTAAGTTTTGACTGAGAGTATAGTTCAGAAAATTTAATTCTTAACAATTAAATATAACAGGAAACTTAACTTATGTCTCTTACATTTACGAATAAGTACGTGAACCACATATGCGTACTTACACGTGTATAACATTATAAAAGGCAGGTACACTTTCCTCTGTTGTTTTGGTCAGATGAAACATATCGTAATAAATATTCGACATTAATTTTTAAAGTTAATTTCTGTTGTAGAAGTGTGGTTTCTGACAATACTTTATTTACCTGCAGAATCTCAAACTCAAAGACATTGTCCGTCTGGATTTTGAAGTAGGCCTACGTGCAATTATTTTCGAATAGCGTGTTTTAATTCAAAATTGCCTGGAATAAATCTGATAGCGTTACCTGCTTACGAAAACAGCATAGGAATTATAATAAGTGTTCATCCATTTAAAAATCAGTTTTCCGTTTATTACCTACATCAGCTCCATGTGTTCGTGTCATGTATTTATACATGTATTTCATATGACGATTTCGTATAGAAGACAGCTGTGTTAATGACGTGGACCGTTATATAATACACAGAATTTGACAATCGTTAGAGGTATTAAGGTGTTTATATTGGTGTGCCTGTTTAAATTTATATTTCGTACCTGGAACAGACAAATATAATCACTCAATAATAAATTAAGTGTGTACATAATATTACATTTTGAAATTCTTACGAAAATGTATAGACTTCGATGCGATTTTTCGAAAATGCAGGATAATTAACAGAATAGTGAATTAATATGACACATAAACAATGATAATAAATGCAATACATTTCCGTAATAATTTTACAGGGTGAAATTTAGCGGGACTAGATTTGCCGTAGCGTAGGAGATATAATTTACATCTGAATAAGAAAGTGGCAGGGGTTTAGTAGTCCTTATTTATTTTTTTTTTGTTAAAGCCTTGATCTGTCGCCTGCAGTTTGTCTACGATTTTCATTGAATTCTTTTTTAATATTTGTATATTTTAATTTAGCTAATTCCTTGTAGATATTTGTGTTTTTTTTTTTTTTTTTAATTTTTGTAATTTGTTGCAGGTTACCGATGTTGAATGAATAGTTATATGACTGAGCGAGTAATTGCAATAATATTAGTAACAATAACATTCACTATGAATAAGTTCCTCAATTTGTAAGAATTATTAGACGCAAAATAAGAAAGACTTAGCTTAAATTTATATAAATGTACAATATTACAAAACACCATGTATTTCATTTTCTTTCCTCTATCTAATTAGCCTAGTTGACGTTATAATAATAAATCGAAATAATTGGATAAGAATAAGAAAAGTTATACCGTCGTGAAATCACTATTAGTCGAAATACATAAATTAACTAATAAATTAACTAGTGACACTACACAATTTCAAGACTAATGAAGTTGAATGTTGTAACTGCTCGCTGTAGTCAATACGTTTGAGGGATTCAGTCCAGGCCTACCCCATAAACGAGAGCAAAATATTTTGTAGTTCGTTGTGCATTGCAATTGGCTTCCATGGATTACTGCATGGTCGATTTACATTTACCGTCGACCCTTTATTGATAAAAATCTGAAGGGACACTAAATTAATTTTTGCAGTTTGTAATAAACAGTTTTTATTACCCAACACGTGCTTCAAAAAAAATATATATACATGTAATATATAAACCTACATACATAATACATACACATATATACATAGGCCCTACATACATACATATATACATATGTGTGTTTTTATCCGCAAAATACAGATCAACTTTTAACTACTGAACTTGATTTTAAATCATTTTGTATGTAAGATAAAATTTTATTGAGCATTAAAGTAAATATTTAACAATCCCTCATCTCATTCCAAGGGGTAAAAAAACACTCTGTATTAACGAAAATTTTGTTTTTAGTTAACAGGGTTTGTATTAACGAGGTTTGGCTGTATTCACTTATTCAGTTGACCCATTGTTTTATGAGACTAAAATATGTAATTAGTTACTGAAATTACATTAGTCTTCTGTCAAGAAAAAGTGCACTTGTTTGGGGAGTGGACTATATATCATGAGACTGTTAGATCGAGGAGAACTCAGGAATTTCTCGGTGCAAGAGCGCGGGCTTGTGTCTTCACAACGCGTGGCGTCTGGCGTGACGTCACGACCAGCCACCCCTCATTTCCCCTCCTCGCCCCACTCCGCAGCCATCTTGAATGATATATGGCGTCGGTTAGCAGGCCCACCGCGCAGCCATCACTCAAAAACAAGGAGGGGTTGGAAACCAGTTTCCGAAGGAAGGGGGTGAAAGAAGGCTAGCTTTCTTTTTAAAGGAGGGGTGAGTTCGCAACCCCTCACAATAACCGACGGAAGCGTGGACATTTAGCTCGCTGTCGACTGGGGGGTCCTTTAATTCTTCGCGAGCAGGGGATGACAGAAGTGATGTTTTCTCTTCTTTTTTTTTCTACAGAACCCGGTAACAGCACGTGCGTCGGAAATGCGTCACAACATTTATAAAATAAAATAGCTTTAAAAGGCCAAGTTAGGTAGTGACTTCACATTGGTGAAATAACTCTAAATAATGCAAAATTCGTTCGCAAAAAAAATATTTAGGTTGTTTTTAGATTGTTTTCATAACAAAATGGCAATACTTTAAGTGCAAAAATCTGAAATATCTATAAAATTTATTGCTACCAAAAAATTAGGTACAAATTAAAATATATTTGTGACAAAAATGTACGAATAGTTCGGTATGACAAATATTTTGCTTTAAAAAATAAATTTTCAAAATCACTGTAAAACTACCAGACATGACTTCGACGTAGAGCGTAAATAACCTAACAATTTTAAATCTAACTTTAAATTTCTGGTACAATTTTTTAAAGTAAGTTTTCCTTCTAATTGTTCTGATTATATTTAAAACTTTGTTGCCTATAAAAATAAGTGTATCTGACACGCGGTGTCACACACATTATTGATCAAAGTATTAAATAAAATAATCATTCCTATTCCTGAAATAAGGGTTTTGTTTTATTTCGAGAGTGTCTGCATTATAAACTATTGTACAGTAGTAAAAATATGCCTATTTGTTTTGTTCATTGCAGCTTATTGTAGGTGCTTATTTTACTACGAACGTAATAAATCAGGTTCCAATTGTTAATTTCCTGACAAAAATAATTATTTATTTCAGTGAATTAAAAATAAGCTAAATACACTAATGTAGTGATATTGTTTGTTTGTAATATGCCTACACTTACCTATATGACATATGTAACATACATGTCTTCATTTAAAACAGTAACAATTACTGTTGCGAACAAAACACACTTCTGTATAAACGTATCAATATCAGCAATAGACAACGTTTCCATACCATGCAATCTAAATGTGACAATTCTATGCCAGCAATCGTATTTTCTATAGTATCGAGGTAAATGTTGGCGTCTAAAATCAACGCTTACTTGCAGTTATGATTTAAATTACGTGTAATGTAGGCCTACATAATATGTATCCTCACTTGAACAATTGACCCATTGACACCCCAGTGAATTTCAATCTTCTCATAAGAGAAATCATACAACGGTTGACATGTAGACCTATGCAAAGTACGGCACTCACGGTCTTCGGAAACCCACCCTTAACATTTCTGGAGGTGAATGCTAGTGGAAAATGGTGTCAACCAAGAGCGATACCCACCCCTGGGATTCCAGTATTAAATCCGTATTTTCGAAAGCTATCGGAAACCACTTGGACTAAAACAAATATTTTTGTATTACAAAATTGAGTCTTGTCAGGATCAACCACGTACGGATAAAATATTCAAACCGTCCATCTAAATAAAAATAATTATGCTGACCATGACCTAATTACATAAAACTCCCTACTGTGTAGAAATGAACTCTTTGTGCAAGCTGTAAGCGCGTAACGTTTCCCTTAAAAACGCTTACAAAAACTTCGTTGGCATGTTATATGTGTGCGAATTTTTTAAATGCCGTATGGTGTTCTTGAATAACGTTGAAAGTCATTTTTAAGATATTGGGGTTTCATTCAAGGCCGTTTTTTATTTTTCTTGCAAGTTGTAATGACGGGTGGTTCTCTTACGAGAACAGCTTGGATATTAAGTTGTATTACATAACTGTCGCCATTTGCTACAAGGATTAAGGTGATCGTTTGGGTGAGCGTTGTTTTGCGAGTTCAAACCCTAGAAGTGCGGAAGCGATAAGGACGACAGAGGAAGAGGGCTGCGGTGGCCGAATAGTCGGACCATTCGCCTCCCACCAACGTGTTCAATTCCCTGTAGGGTCGGTCTCCGGATTTTCGCATGTGGGAATCGTGCCGTCGGTCGGTGGGTATTCTCGTGTATCTCCCGTTTCCCCCGCCTCTTTATTCCGGCGTTGCTGCATACTCACCTCATGTCACCTCTCACCAGTGCTAAAGACTTCGATGTTGAGCGCCGACCAAAATATATCACTCACTCACTCATTCGTGCACGCATCACGCATGCATCTTCTCACCGACAACGTGCCTCTATGAAACAATCAGTGGTAACCCTGACGTTATATTAAAGATTAATGGCGCGGTCTACAGCAATTTTCATCACCTAGATTTTATTTTTAGATTTGTACCAGATAATTTATTTCCTTATTTCATACAAAAAAATGACACAATTTTGCGCCTATAATTTTTTTGTCGCTTAGTTTTAGCGTGAGGCTCATAAAAAAGAAAATGTACATGTTACCGTTTTAAGGACGACACTGAAATCAACTGACGTATCAAACTGAAAAATTCAAAGTACATTATGATGTTGTACGTTACAAGTTCACCTATGTTAAACCACAAAACCAAATATATTTGAATTTAAAAAAAAGTAATTGAATTGTTTAAATTTTTATTTTAGATTTCCACATTTCTATTTAAATACAAGAAAAAATGTTCTTTGTTTTTAATGCACGAAAAAGTGTAGCCTGTGAAATCTTTAGCCACTGTCAATTTTTTATTTTTTATTTTTTTATTTTTTTTATTATTTTTTTATTTTTTTCAGTTTAGTACGTCAGTTGGTTTTAGAGTCGTCCTTAAAACGGTAACACGCAAATATTGGCTTTGAGGAACCATTACGCGAAAACTATGAGAGATAAAATAATTCTTAAAGAGCAAAATTTAGCCAAATTTTGTGTCTAGAAAAAAATAACTGGTAAACATAAAAAAATTAATAAACACGTGGTGATGAAAACTGCTGTATACCGCACCCTTGAGATGTATTGTAATCACATATGTACTTTAAATAATTATGCGCCAAGAATTTCTTACATACATTTGAAATTCGTATCAGTGGTTACAATCAGTGAAATGTTAATAACTGAAATTCCAGTTTAACAGTCTGTTTTTGACTGACGAGCCTGTAGA
The DNA here is from genome assembly GCA_003012365.1 of Medauroidea extradentata. NCBI lineage: Eukaryota > Metazoa > Arthropoda > Insecta > Phasmatodea > Phasmatidae > Medauroidea > Medauroidea extradentata. Next base: position 24,848 of record PNEQ01016659.1, read on the forward strand.
ATTCACTGAAAATAACTTAACAAGCAAGTGAAATTCACTGGGAATAGGTGGGAATCACTTTAAAATCCTTTGCGTTTAGTCCCTTGAACATCTAGCACAGATTCATTAAGTCAATTCCTCAGTTTTGACTGAAATGACAGACATTTTGCCGAAGTTATTCATTGCTCACTAATTCAAGTTTAGAGTGTAACAAGCGCAACAAAAACTGCCATTTCAGAAATTTTCGACAGCGCAATAATAATATTTAAAGATACATTGAGGACGTGATCTGGGTATGTATGTACTGTATGTCACATAGATACGTTGAATGTTATTCCTAAGCATACATATCTTACGCATGCTTAGCAGTTTTCGAATAATTTTGCAACGACTGAATCTCTGCACACGGTTTGGCAGCCTGGCCAGGCGGGCGCCTTAACTTCCCGAAATATTCCTGATGATTTTCTGAATATACCATGTTTCCATTTTAAATGTAAGCCTAGCCTTGTCAACTGTCCACGAACACTAGTGATTCGCTGTTTCACTTCATTACGTAAAGTTTCTCTGGAGGCCCGCAGCAGATGTTTCTCAAGACGGCGTCAAGGTCGCAGACTACCAAAGGAGCGTGTTTGCTCGTGGCGTAGTGATAAGGCTGACCTTGGTACATGGATAACATAGGCATTGACCTCTACGGCGCACACGGGACACGAGCGTTGTTCCTGGTTCAAATTATTGTAGAACTTTTCTTACCTACAAGAAACTAAACCGATTAGAAACACTAATAAATCACTAACGTTTATAGGCCTATATTAATGTTATAAATATTGTTTTATTTTTTGCAAGGTATACGAAATTAGCCTAATTTATATTTCCGTATACTTTTTTAGCTGTAGATTTTCTTAATTTAATCACAATCTGTTTTATTTTATACTTTCGCAGTTTGCGAATCCCAATAAAATTAGATTTAACATCTGTATAATCTAAACAGCGATTCACAATTACTACTGTTTTTTTTTTTTTTATGTTTTGCCTATATCACGAAAGCAATATTTTTTATTCATTTAGTTGTAATATTTTTTGTTCTGCTGAGAAAACACCGTTAAATTTAACGCAAGTGCGATCACAGTTCCTTACAACATATGCAGTGTTCAAATGATTTATTAACTTTGTTAAGAATTATAGCTTATATATGTATACACTTACACACACACACAGCTCTGAATTATGTCAACGGTTTTTTTTAATGTTTGAAAGAATTGTCGTAATTAACTTTATTTATATCCAGATCATTTTCGTTTCACTTATTTTCAAATACTGTTCAAGTTGGTGACTTAGTTCTTGTTTTATTCGAGATGTAAGGAATGTCAGTTTCTTTCATTCATGTAAGATTTAGATTTTACTCGTCGGAATTTAATGTTTAGGTCTCGCATCAATATAGTATTTTAATGGTCTGCATTTTTTTTTTCTTTTTGCAAATCGGCACGAAATTACGTAATTGTGTTAAAAGTTCAGTTTTAATTTTTCATTTCTGATATTCATCTTAAACAAGAAGTTACCAGCATAACTAATAAATAAGCCCACTGTTGAAGTGAAGGCAAACTAACCTTAATGTTAACTTGATCATGTAGATCTGAAAAAATTAAACATCTTAAGTTATTAATGTCTTCCTATCTTCCAATATGGTTCGGTTACTACAATTAGAGCAATTTAACAACAATTCTGATATTAAAATATCTAAAAATAAATTTGCTTACAATCATAACAATAGTTCTCGAATTGCATGAATTAAAAATTATGTATTCATTTCACGAAAAAGTCGAAATAAGAGGACGTACATTATTAAACAAAATAGTTAGAAATAATACCAAATTTGATAAAATTTAAGGAAATTGCTCCGTATATATCTCGTTTAAGAAAAATGTTCTAAGGGTCATCACTTTATAAATCCAATTGTTGTATGGGCAAAATACACTAAACTTGAGGTTAATTGAATTCGTATGAACGGTTCATTTAGACATCTCATGTAATTATAAATTATTAAATAGCAACCATTTCGATAGTATGATCACATCATTAGTTAATAAAACATTCGAAGCAATTTATTAAGTTCTACATGTGTACCCAGCTTGATAAAATATTTACAAATTACCGTCCGATATCTCGTGTGATTTAAAATGTACAAAGGTGGCCATTTTCAGAAATAAAATCATCGCATGAATAGAAAACATAAAAGTTATATCAGCTTACTAAATAGACCTACCTACTAGGCCTACATGTGTATAAGTTTGACGAAATTATGATTATGCATCTTAAAATATTCCGTGCATTCAAAAAATATTCAAATGGTCACCACTGTCTAAACATAAACTCTGCATGAACGTAAAAATTAAATCATCTTACGAAGTAATAATATGCACTAAGTTTGAAGAAATTCGAATATAGGCCCCTATATTTCCTCTCACATGCATTTTTGTCAAAACATATATAAATGGCCCTCGTTTTAATGGTATAAACTAGGTATGAACAAAATACGTAACAGTCAAGCCACTTTACTAAGTAACCCTACTATAGCCTCAGTGTGCCGAATTTAATGAAATTCTGAAAAATATTTTCTCAGATTTATATTGTAACAGAAAATTTTTTAGTGACCACCATTTGTTTAATATGGACACTGGATGGACAAAATACGTTAGAGTCAATTAATTGACTAGGCATGTGTACCAAGTTTGAGAAAATTCGGTTCATGGGTTAAAAAGATTTTATATGCTAACTACACAAAACCTATTTGCACGCAGTTCAAAATTCTAAAAATTAATAGTTGAAACTATTATTTACAATAAAGGTTTCTAACATCTTAAATTTCCTAAAGCATCTAAACGGTTAATCGATATCTGTCTCTCTCCCACAAAGCAGTCCTCAGATTACAAATATCACACTTCACTTAAAAGTCACGTCACAGAACTCTCTCACTATTTACAATAATAGTCTATTCTGCGTGTCCATGCAAATCCAACTTCTAAACGCGCTCGCAAATGTTCCCGTTCGCCGCCGTACGCACTAGCCACTATGATACTACTCGATGTGCTGATCCTGCGTCACTTCTTGCTGTCGCTGTCATTTTCGCCAACGTCGTCTTCGCAGACGTGGTCATCTCCCCCCCCCCCCACTTACACGCACAGGCTAAACGCCACAATAACCCTGCTCGGCCGCACCGAGTTGTATTTTTTCGCGGCCGCATCGACGCCCAGATCATTCTCACAACTCGGCGAGGACGTTCCAGGTGTTATACCAAGCTTGAATGAAGACCTAGGTGCGTGCTGTTCAAGGACGGCTTAAGGCCTATACATAACTGAATTCATTATAATTTGACTTTACGTTTCTGTCACTTTAGGTATTACATTAATACACAACACATACGTAAAGTGAAAGTAACTACAGTTGAAAAAGTACTGAGAATCTGTTTCCTGAAACGGAAATATTGTTATATAAATAATTATGTATTTCCCATTAAAGCATATCACGCAAATATTTCGAAAATGAGTTCAATAATTAAAACATTTCCATGCATTACAATATTTCTAAGAATAGAAACAACCCTATGTATTGGCGAAACGTAAAGTTCATTAACGAATAGCCTACTTATCTAATACCATTTAGGCCTATAAGTTTTTTCGAGTACATGTAAGACAAACCTATTACATTTTTCATCAAATTACATTACTGGATGTTAAAACTGGCCCTACGAACTAAACATTTATTGATTATAAAATACATAATCAGCTGACTCTTTGCGAACTTCATGAGGGTAAGCACAAGTGTAACATTCTTTAAATGTTGTTCCTAAGCTGAAGCACACATAACTCATGAGTGACGAGCAGTTTTTGGATAATCTGATATCGGCGGAAGCTCTACACGTCGCTTGGCGGCTAATGTAATCCTGTTTTTTTAAATTAAAAAAGAGCAATTAATCGAACGTGCAGGGCAGAAGTAAAATACTCGCCTCGTATTTGGGAGAATCTGTGTTCTATACCCGGCTCCGGCCATCCTGATGTTTGTTTTCCAAGGTTTTCTCGAAATCGCTCCAGGTGAATGTTGAGATGGATCCTTGATCTGGTCCTGGCCGACACGTCTCGTGTACTTATACCAAGGCCTTGTGATGTTCCAAGGCACGTAATACGACCAAATAAGAAAATCGCGAAAATAGTATATTGCATGTATTAATAGACTATGCATTGTAGTCAAGTGATTTTTAAACTAACACGATGTTGCCTTTTAAAACGTATCAGAGAATGCAGTGAGTGATACACCTTTCTATTTAGGGTGATATGAGCGGAACCCGACAGGTTTCCACCAATAATGATAGCTAAACTTTTAATCGTGCTTGATAGAGGAATTTTGTTGTTATTATTATTAGTAACTTTATCAGGAATAACATCCTTGTTAAGCAGATATAAGGGCTGGTGAGCCAACATGATACACTGCACAGCTTCGAACAGTCCAGTTAGATATTTCAGCAACTTCATGATTCATAAAAATAAAATGCCATTGTGTAACAGAATTTGGGACAGTGTTAGAGACAAAGATGGCGGGATGATTGACATGACGTTTATGCGTTAACAGCTCTCACCGCCAGATGAGGTACTCGCTGGGTACAACCTACCCTTGATTACGGCGTGCTCACAGCAAGGAGTTCAGCGTGACAAGAGGGAGGGTATTAGAGGTGTTTCTACCTGTCGAACAGGATGATCGCAGTAACTGGAAGTCTTTTGACGTCACCCTTTGCCGCTACCTCTTCCGAGAATACCAAACAGTTTTTCCGTCCCCTTACAACACGGACATCTAAGCTACTTTGCCTGGTGTCCAGGGCCAAGACAAGTGGCTGCATATATTCCTGGAGACATTAGCACGGCAACAAAGCCGTTCAGAGCGACTTGAGTCGAATCAGCCTACCCAGTTCGCCGAATGGTGTACAGAGATTCGATCGTTAAAAGATTAGGCCCTATTAGATAACAGCTCAGCGTGCGTAAGATATGTCTAGGGACTGGACAATGTCGGAAAACGATTTAAGAACAAGCTTGGTTTCAAATGCGTGTAGGTTTCGTTGGCGTCTGAGATTTGGTCGCATTGTCCTAAAGAACTTTGAGCCAGTAAAAACTTGAGAGAAAACAAGATTGAAATTCAGTGCTATCAGTTATTGGGTGAAACTTGCTACTCCGTGGAGCAGAAGCCAAGAAACAAAATTGTCGGGGTCTGAGTACATAGGCATACAGGACAATGGATTCTAGCATGAAGGACATTTAAGTTGCGAAAATTTCCAATCCTATATGTCCTAAAGTTCACCTGATTTTTTTTTGCGAAAAGATTTTTGTAACATTTGGTTTCATTGCCTTACATGAACATCTTCATCTCTGCTGCATGGTAACTGGGTAATGTGTCTTCGTGTAGAGACGTCTGGCGTTTGACTGTGCCTATCAGGATAAGAGGATAATGTTACTACGACACCACACGTCCTCACGTCTGTGATTTTCCCCAAGGCGTAGAGAATTAGAGCATCCTATCACTGGATATGGATCAGATATATCGCTGCTATAAAACCATGTTGTTCTAACTTCATATTTAGAAATTTTACAGGAGAGCCATTACAAGTTTGCGGAACATATGTTTTAGTTCGCAGTTAAAATATTAACGCACGCTATACATAGTGTTTATGTAATATCATATTGGGACCCTGTTTCCGAAGTTTCAAAAACTATAATGCTAAATGAATAGAATAAATAACAGTAAATGTAAACCTTTGCAATGGAGCTAGAAGAAAAATTAGAACATGCTGGTTCTATATCTTCTGAGTTGAATATTTCTATTTCCTCTGTACTGTAGTGTAAAATGAATGGAGTTAGTATAGACTAGCCACAAATCTTAAAAAAAAATGGAGTTAGAACAACATGGTTCTATAGCAGTGATATGTACACATGTGCTCGCAAGACTATCAGGGGCCACTACTTATAGGTATGAAAACCTTAGCGCAGAATCTTCTAAAAAGTATAGGCGTGTCAAAAACATCTTTATGTTTAATGTTACGTCATGAAAATATACGGTCACCGCAGAATATCTCCTAGAGACGAGTCGGCGAGAAGACTCCACGCTAGTTCAGTGACTTGCGTCTTGTTGGTAGGGGAGGAGTGATGCACGTGCTGTGCCGTCCTTGCTGTTTCCGCACTTCTATGTCTCGGACGGGAAAAATTAGTTCACCCAGGTGGCACATGAAAGAGTGTCTGTAACTGCGAAGTCTATAAATTACTCATATATTTTCGGCCGAGTTAGTGAGAGAATTTGGTCAGCGCTTAATATCGAGGTATTTAGCTCTGGTGAAGGGTGACACTAATGTGAGTATGGAGCAGCGCCGGAATTAATGGGCGGGGGAAACGGGAGATCCCCGAGAAAACCCGTCGACCAGCGGCATCGTCCGGTACGATTCCCACATGCAAAAATGCGGGGAACGACCCCGCCGGGAATCGAACCCGGATCACCTTGGTGGGAGGCGAGAGGTCTGACCTCTTTTATATATATATATATATATATATATATATATATATATATATATATATAAATGTTAGGCTCCTTGGCGAGGTCGCAACATCGCCAACGAGCCAAACATCCCCCCTTTACAGCTTTAGTATTTGACAATTCCCCAGTTGTGACAGTATTTGGTGACTCTGACAATTGAAGAGACGCTAACGGACAAACACAAATTTTACACTTAGCCAGACCTGGGAATCGAACCCAGAACCCCTCGTATCCAAGTCGGTCGCTCAACCAACTGAGCTACGGGGGGTCGGCACCTCTCGGCCACCGCGCCCCTTTCGTTCGAGTTGTCCGTCTTGTTTCCCGACATACGTGTGACATAGCTCTCAACGGTCTGCTTCCGTCATCTGTTGGGAAGCGAGCATTTCTTTATCAGAAAAAAATTATTAAAAAATCGTTAAATTTGCTGAATGATGTCTGTTTTCTGTGTACAAGTTACAGCTATCTAGCGGTTCTATAAGGTGTAATTATTTTACGGTGTTGAGGATAACAAAATCTTTCGATTCCGCTGTAATTTTCAAGTGTTTAAATGCTCGCGTAAAACGATTGCTTGGAATTCGTGATCTTCGCGAAAATTTTTGCACCACTTGATTTTAACACCTCTGCAGCTCTGCTATAGACTGTTCACGATAAAGTGACCACATCTCAAATTATTCTTTCAGCCGTTTTGCATTCGTCTTTCCTATTTTTCGTATGAAAACATCCATGTAACTAAAAGTCATTGTAAATGTTTCATCCCTCTCAAAACTTCATATCTTTGGCCCCAATTAAGTAGGGTTTTTGGTTATTACAAGTGTTGCAGAGTGGTCAGTTTAATGTGAACAGCACATATGTGGTTAATGATTGGATGTTTCTTAATCCCAGTGTCTTGGGATTCTGTGGGCTTAGTAGTGTCGCATCGTAACGTTATTGTAATTGGCAAAGTCAAATAATTGACACATTTATACTAAGACGTGCTGTCAACCACCACGAATCAGAGATGCAGAAGTGCACATAGGCCATTGAGACAAAGTAAGCAAATATCTTTTCGCGAAAACTACCGGCCCCTACTTGTTAGCTGTTAAATTATGCATTTTGTAAGACAATTTATAATCGCCAAATGTCAGTATTAACAATTACACGTGCCTTATTAATTAAGTACAAGAGAGTGATAAACAAATATCGTGTACAGTTTATTAGTGTCAAATTTTTTTCGTTTGGGGTTTTAAGATAAAATCTACTCATTGTAAAATGCCTGTTGGAATAGTTTAAAAATCTTTTTTCACTTAACCTGAAAAAGGGTACTCTAATTATACAGCATATATTTATAACGTTACTAATAATGCTACTAATATTATCAATGTTACTACCAGGACAAATTATTATTATACCTGTGCTTCTGCTACTACTACTGGCAATGCTGGTAATTCTACCACCAATGCTTATACTACGATTGGTTCAACAGGTACAACGACAACTATTAATACTACAACTGATGCTACTCTAAACAATATTACAACTGTTATTCCTACTACTTCTTCCATTAAATCTACTACGTTACTTCTACAACTACTTCTATCTACTTCTTTTACAATTACTGCTCTGACAACATTTGCCATTACTACTTCGACAACATTTCTACTACAACATATTTTACAATAATTGTTCCTTACCACAATTCCCTGTATTTAAACGTGTAATGAAACTGCTACAACTACTTATAGAACTGCTACGTGTAACAACAAGGTTTCTAATAAAACTTCTGCAACAACTACTTATTCAAAAATTATTACTTCTATGTAGAACTGTTACTACAAGAACTGTTATTATTACTACTACAAACCGTACAAAATGGGGAAGGCACTAACGATTGCAATAAACACTATTCAGTGGTGATCAATATAAATTGTACGTGTGACACTCCGAAGTTGTAGTATAAACTTTTTGTCAAACAAGAATAACGAAAAGATAATGACAACTGAGGTCACAAAATTGATTAAATACGTCGAAAATTAATGGCGTACAATGCTTGGTATGGCAAGAATGGTTTCAACGTATTTATGAAATATCACAATGAAACAAAAATTGTTTTCTCTATTTTTATTGTTTGCCTGCCAATCAACGGGGTGTCCGAAACAATTAATTGTTTTGTAACTTCCCACTAATGCATTGTCTTGACAACTGAAAAAGTTCGTTTCTAGCAATTTCCAGGTGAGGACTGATGTATTTTGTTGCCTAGTAATAAATTAATATACATATAAGCAATGTGGTGAATAAATAAGTTTCATTCACGACTTGACTGCCATGCCTGTGTCAACTTGTGAACGACGAGGAACTGAATTCTACCCCAGTGACATGAAGATGTTCGAATGCGCGTAAAACAATTAGTAATTAATAATATAAATGAGTCAATAATGGGGCCAAATTCACGGCAGTGTACAGAGAAGTCATACGGCCATGGTGTTGAAGGGGCGGATCAAGAAGGGTCCTTCCCGCTCACCTTGGACATAACCGCCGTCTACAAAACAAATTCCTTACAATAATAAGAAGATTTTCTGTGAGTATTTAAATATTAAGTCCAATTATTTATCATCGGCGGGTTTTCTCGGGGATCTACCGCTCCCCCAGTCCCTTTACTTTGCCACTTTACATTGCAGTGTCTCATTTCATGCCATCCTCCGGGGCCAGCAGAGGCATACGGGCTCTCAGTAGTAAAATTGCATTTCGGAGTGTGATACTCTTGACACCGTGGTACCCTCTACATTCGATATTTATTTATAACAGAAATGTCATAACATATATATATTTTTTTTTTTTGTAATTAGTTCTTGAAATTATGATTACATAATGTATAATGATCTTGCTGTCGACGAGGCGTAAAGTTCAGTAGAATAGCATACATTTAATTTTAAAATAGTAACATGGCCCCCTCCAATTGGAAAGTCAACAGCTGTTCCAAACCTGCCGGTAAATGCCCTTAATTGGATTCGTACCAATAAAAAATGCATCTCTTGTATGACGTCATTCAAACAGATGACTATTTGAACAAATAAATATATTATATTTATTTATGAGGTTTAATCGCGTAATAAACGTATAGGAAGTTTGAAGAAAATTAAGACGGAAAGAATTACGTTTATGTTTCAAGCTTTTCTAATATGCTCAAAGACATTTAAAAGTTCGCTTTGCATTCCCTAAATGCAAAAGAAAATGATAAAGAAATGTTTAAATTAATATGAGCATAACTTAACATATGCACATCATTAATTAATCAATATACAATTATTTAACCGTTGCCACTGGGCCTATTTTCTTTCCGCCATTTGATTCAGTATACAGATAATAACATATCAATAGGGCCCGGTAGTTCTCGCGAAAAGTTTTCTGCAGCACTTTGTTTCAGTGTCTTACGTGCGCACCTGCATCTCTGCTTTGTGGTCAGTGTTTCGATGCCTTAACATATCACGTCTGGAGGTTAAACCAGCAAATCACAGACGTGATGTGTCACAGTTATCTATGTACTGACTGGCACAGTCTAATGAATAACAACTCTGCACAAAAACACTCTGCCAATAATCATGAAGCTGAGCTGCAGGTGTACGCGTAAGACACTAAAACAAAGTGGGGCAAAATTTTTTCGCGAAAACTACCAGGCCCTACCTATCAATGTAAATAATTACTGCTCGACAAACCTAAGTGTGTCCTCGGAAAATATGTGAACTACAGCCGTCCCCCTCTCTGACATACCTCACCCTCCTTCTCTCCATGGTACCGCTACACCTTACCAGCCAATAGCGAGCAAGTAGCCTGGCCGCTAACCTGGCCGTCACGACAAGCACTTCGTACAGGCTCATCAGCCAGAAAGTGACAACCAGCGTACAGTTGTTGTCCAATCTTTATTTCATGGGCTGCACAGGGCTATTAGACCTACTGCAGGTGGGTCGCTTACAATATGAACGGAGTGTACAAGAAGGGAGGCCCCCAAGACATTCCTCTCCATTGTTTTCACACTGCAACCTCGAAACACTTTACTCTGTCCACTCTTAAGTTTGCAGCAGAAATAAAAATTGCTAACGAAATTATTCAAAGCAATTCAATTATATATTGATTCCTCACATTGTGATTGTATCGCAACATAGTTACCTTGTATTTGTCAATATTTCAAATTAAATTTATGCCGTGCAAAAATTTTACTGTCGTTCACTTGAGTGAATTAGCTGTAACCTTAGAATGGATAGAGCATAGCGCTCTTCCCTCCCCTACCCGGGGCTACACTTAGGTTTTTCGAGCAGTATTAAACAATTCGCTCGAGTTCTTTCACGGACAATAGGCCTACATAGTTTTATTTCTAACACGAAACGTGTTTTATAATTTTTGAATAGCAGAATTGTCGACTCCATTCATTCATATACAATATAGTGGATAAGGTTGTCCAAATCATCGAATGCACACTTTGCTCCGAATGGGTCAAGGGCTCGTGAGGAACAACGGAAAACAAAGGGCTGAAGGGCAATTGAACAACGGCACATTACAATTAACTGGGACACAACTTACATTGTCCTGTAAAGGACGAGGGGGGGCAGTGCTAGTGACAGCTCCAGGAACCTCGCCATCGCCAGAAGCAGACGTGGGTACGTCACTGGCCGGACGTGTCGCCGTGGAAGGTCGACGCGAGTGCCACACAGACCAGCGAGCACCCGGGCTCCTGCGGTGATGTAGGTCACCACGTCTAGACGAGAGTTACAGCGAGACGGTGTTGCCGCACGGGGCTGCCACTATGGTCTCTGGTATCGTGGACGTACAGTGCTAGACCAATCGAGGTCTAGAAGTTCGAAAGCTGTAAGGACGACACAGCACCCGTATCATACCTGCGTTGTTTTCGTATAATCTTCCCTCTGGAAACAAAATATGCTGGAACTACGGTTCTGTCCTCGCATGATATTGAAGGCGATCGCCACCGAGGGGGGGGGGGGTGCCCCACTGGACCCTCTCGAGAAAATAGGTGCGGAGATTTAAGGCACCACCGTATACTGTAGTAGGGAGAGGAGGATCATGTTGGTCTGGCGATCGTCGGAGAGGGACCCACATCTCTCCACTTGAAGAAAGAGAGGCGACTAACGGCCAAAGCGCTGCAAACGGCGCGACGGTCTAAACCAGATTACGCCTTAAGATTCCACTATGCACTTGATGTACAAATTCTTTGTTTTAAAGACGGAAAATTTATTTTAGACTAGAGTATAAATCCAAAAGGTTTGTTTGAAGAACCATTTTAATGTATGTGTTCTTTAACATTTCTGCCCTAAATTTAGATTATTTGGTAAATGCAATTTGTAAACAGCGATAAAAAAAATTTTGTTTTCATTTTTTTCTATCACTGCTTACAAATTGCATTTAACGCATAAAACAAATTTAGGGCAGGAAAGTTAAAGAACAAATACATTAAATTGGTTCTTCAATCAAACAGTTTTGATTTATACTCTAAAACTAATATTACGGCTTTAAAACAAAGAATTTGTACATCAGGTGTGTAGTGGAATCTAAACGCAAGCATTCGCCTGGGGTGATTTCTGGAAACCACGGTAAACTAGAATCAGAATGGCCGGAGACGACAGTCAAACCCGAGTCCTCCAGAATTCGATACCAACTTTTTATCGCTGTGCCACCTCGTTCGGTATGGGAACATCAGTGTTTCCGTCTGCCACCGGGAATGTCTGCACACACGTACAGCAATACTAAGCCGAGTATTAAATTCTCCATTTTACATGTCGAAACAAAAGCCACCCTCCATAAGGAAATAAGGACAACTGCTAATAATAATAATAATAATAATAATAATAACAATAATAATAATAACACAAAACAGGTGAGTAATATTTAACAATTTTTAAATATACGTGGTGACAGATGAATTTTAGTACTTATCTCGGTAATATACAATCAGTTCAATTGGTGACTTTTTTTTTTTTTTTTTTTTTTTTTTTTTTTTTTTTTTTTTTTTTTTTTTTTTTCGAATTGCTACTTATACATGCTCCATACAAAATAACATTCTACGGTCGTCTTGTACATAAACGACGATGTATGATGATAACGTTTAATCGCTCAACACTCACATGCACACAAACACCACACACCCGCGCGCGGGCGAACGCTGCGTGGTAGCGTTGTGTTCGAGCAAAAATCTAGCTCAGTGTTGCCCGTTGGAGAAGTTGAAATTCTAGTTCCAAGCACTGTATAATCCTGGCACTCATCAAAATATTCTGATACGATCAACCTTCTTACTGTTGGTTTAAATTACAATACCTTACGGTAATAAATGAAATTGCAACTATTAATTTTAAAGGGGTAATTATTTCACTTTCAGCCTATTACATTTGGGGTATTTTTAAACTATATTGGTCAAGCAGTAAATTAATTCAGAAACGTCGTGGTGATTCTCAAGAGATTATTTACTATATGAAAATGAAATATGAGGAAACATGTTTTATTTTACAGACAGTGAGATAGCACAACATAATTTCAAGTGATCTTTGAAAGAACTGTGCAACGGGAGTGCATGGCTGGATTTATTTGCTTAGACATACTCCATTGCGAAATAAATGACTGTCTAAAGAAAACTAAAAATAAGACAAGAAAACATAAATAAGCAGATTATGCGAGTACACGTCGTAACGCCTAACGGCACAGTGCCTAAAATGAAATACTACCGGCGTAATGCCTAACGGCGCAGTGCCTAACGGCGGAATGCCTAACGGCGGAGTGCCTAACGGCGGAGTGCCTAACGGCGCAGTGCCTAACGGCGCAGTGCCTAACGGCGGAGTGCCTAACGGCGGAGTGCCTAACGGCGGAGTGCCTAACGGCGGAGTGCCTAACGGCGGAGTGCCTAACATCTGATTGTCCGAATCATATGTAATCTTGACCGACTTATTAGATCATGTTGAATTCACGTCATGCTATGTTTTGATTTCTCTCGATAGAATGTAACTGTTCCAAAAAACTGTACTTCCGAAAATGGCAGTGCCTAGTAGTTAG
>PNEQ01016668.1:0-43429 GCA_003012365.1 Medauroidea extradentata
CAGGAGTAATTGTGTGCATAACTAATTGTGTTGTGAGAGTTCTAGTTGATTACTGTTTTGTGTATTTCGTAGCTTTGTGAGCTATTAAATCCAGTACTTAATTTAACTCTTTTATTTGTAATTATAAGACCTCTATCCCAAAGAACTCATGGGAATTGCCCACATATAAAGTTTGTGTTCCTCAAACTTGTAACAGTATCTTACTTGACTGTTCCAATCAGGACATGGGTTACTGCGGCACTACACAACAATTTGTGAGTAGAACCCTTAAGAGCGTTGGACCCGTTACATTTCATTGTTTTACATTTGTGCCAAACACTGTTCAACTTTTGCACATAAGATAATACGTCATTTCCCCAAATAAAAAATAATTAGACCCCATAGTTTTTGCATAATCACTCATCCAAGTCACAATGGCTATTGCGATGTAGCAAAAAAAAAAAAGTTAGTAACTAATGAATTCAAAACTACAGGAACTGAAAGTCAGTGTATCAATGCATTTTATGACATGGTTGACACAAGTTAGTTTTTAAAATTTCAGTAGTAGCCAAAAGTCAAAGTTATGCAAACATGTACTCATTTTCATAATTTATTTTTAATATAAGAATGTATCGCTTTCTGTTTACAAAAGTGTCTGGAAGTAGCTCATGTCATGAAATATCAATATTAATTATCTTGTTTCTGCAAGTTGATTATTTTTTATTCTTTTGGCTACACCGCAACCGCCATTTTGTGAATTTGATATGTGATTATGATAAAAGTATGGGACTTATTTTTTTTTTTATTTGGTGAAATGCCATGTTATCTTATGTGTGAAAGTTGAACAGTGTTTGGCACAGATATAAAATTTTGAATTTTTACGGATCCGACGTCCTTAATCAAAAACCTACACTCATTGACTATGAAGCAGAGCTGCAGATAAAAACGTATGACATTGAGACAAAGAATTGTGCAAATACTGTTACGTGAAAATTTCTAGTCTCGGTTCAGTGTTAGTTATATAACTAGTCAAACGCCAATACATCACCTGCCTGAAACATTTTTCTTCGTCTGATATCCCGAAGAAAGCGAGCGATAAAGGTGACACTTGCACTTATACCAAGTGCTATATAACCACTATGCGTAATGTACGCATACAGCGTGCGCGCTTCCTGTATAGGGGGTGCGGGATGAAGTGAGCATTAAAAACGCCCTGCTAATGTTCTATTTTCAGTCAATTCGTATCTTTACGCGCGTAACAGCCAACGGCAGGAAATGTCTAACCTCTATGGACACGTCACTTGATGTTTGCGCGTATACGATAAATTGTATAGTCAGTACGAAAAAAATACAGTTTTGTAAAAAAAATTATTAATTTATACAAAATATAATTATGTCTATTTCGTTTGATTTTGTTTCAGTATTGTCGTATTTACATAGGAAAATACACGGAACTATATTACGTAATATCGCTGCCAACCTTACAAGCAGTAAGGCAACCATAGTCAATGTTGAATTACACGCTGTGGGAATTTCTGGTCTGAAACATTTCAATTTTGAAGAAAGTAGTGTTTGCAAAAGTTTTGTTGTATTTTATGTCCTTGCGTCGTCTTCTGGGAACTGACTAAATTCCTTTCAGGAACTACCTGAATGTTTTATGTCTGTTGGCTTCAGCTTATTGGCTTTTCTTTCTTCGTTTATTCTTATTTTTTGTTTTATTGTGGGTGTTTCTGCAAAACGGCAGCATTCGCCCGCAATGGCGTATGTCCAAAAAACTGTTATGTTAATAACATTCTTATTAATATACAGGCTTAAATAATAAAAAGTGATATATTGTATTGCCTTCTTTCATAGACGGTAGTTTGAAGAAAATAATAACTTTTCACCATGTATTATTTACAGACAGTCCTAGACTTCCATACATTCGAATTTCATATGCTTCATACTTTCATACGTCAGTCTATAGTACCCATAACTCAACTTTCACACATAGAATTCAAACTTTCATACACGAACTGACAAAATAAAATAGCATCTCAGTTTTTCAGCCTACCAACACTACCAGTTACATAAGATTTTCTAATTGTGACATCCATTTCAATGTTCATTATTTATTATGCATATATCAAACAATTATGAAAGCGTAAGCCTAGATATGAGTCAGTAACGAAAAATGCCCTTTTCGTTATAATTTACGATTGTTGAAGTACTTTTATTTAACAGAACCCTTCGAATAACATGCAAGTATATCATTCAACTTTCATACATTCGATTTTCATACTTTTTTCCCAGGAAATATTTTGTATGAAAGAAGAGGACCGTTTGTATATCCTTTCAATTGAAGCGCAGTAACAACATATATGAAACGAAAATAAAAAATGATCTCACCTCCTCCAGCCTAAAAACTTCCAAGCCCTTCCTACGTAAACTGTAGACCAGTAAAAAAAAAAGGGGGGGGGGTAATCCCGTTGGTTCCACGCAATATCGGTCTACGTACAACGCTAAATACCCGAGTGAGCCGACAAGCATTTTTTAATACCTTCAGGTGTTTAACACCCACTTAATTTATCATTACGGCCACAATTTTGTTGCGAGAATATTTTTTGCACCACTTGGCTTCAATGCCTTATGTGCACATCTGCAGCTCAGCTTAATGGCCAGTGATAGGATGTTTTAACTCCCATTTGTCGTGGTATTCTACTAGATAATCACACATGTATGGTGTCACAATAGCTTATTCTGATTGGTGCAGTAAAATGAGAGAGCTGCCTGAACAAAGACATGCTACTAGTAACTATGAAGCAGAGCTGCCAATATGCACGTAAGGCACTGAAACAACTTTATGATGTAAAAGTGTTTTCGCAACAAAATCGAGGCTATGTTTATTACACGTCTACACCGAAAAAAAAATATTGTGTGGCAGCTGCAAAATATTTTGTAGTTATCAACAGTGAAAAATTTATTTTGTGATTACTAACCCAGAAAAATGTATTTTGTGGTTAAAAAAAAGATTTGGTTGACATCACAAAAATATTGTGCCCACCACAAAATTATGTTGTGGTTACTATGAAATAATTCTGCAGGGAAGCGTTCCTATATATACATAAGCTTATATATTTTTTCAGTGTGAAAGAACCTTTTAGTGGAAGGTAGTAGGCAGGTTTTTCAAGAGTGCATTTTGTGTTCTGCTGCACTTCCTGCCGTTGACGATGAGTGATTCACAGCAGTTGTAGTTAACAAGCCGTGAGTGATGATATCAGCAGTCGTGACGCAGCTCACAGCGAGAATGTCTCGTATACTGATCGACAATCTTCATTCTAACGCCACGAGCATGCGAGGGAGACTCAGGGCGTGATTCGTAGTGCAGATATATGAACAATACTTGAAAGTGCCACTTATGTACAGAGTCCTATACAAGAGGCGTCAGATGCCGTGTCTGAGGTATGGCAACAGGCAGGTGATAGAGCTATATTGACTAGTTCTTCAACAACCGTGTCGCCTTTATATGCGTGCCGCGAAAACTACGTGCAGTGTTTCGGTCATCGGCATTTTGCTATGGGACTTAAAAGGGCGTGCTACATACTTCAACGCTAAAAGCATTTATCTATATCTGTAGGTTTCTTGAAGCCAATTTGTGAAAATTAAACAATAGCTATCCTGGACAATAGTTTCAGCCAACGTTTTAAACAAAACAGTTTCCAGTGTTACGAACTTCTGAGGCACAATCTCTGACACCGGAACCTCGTGCATTTAACTGCGGCGCAAGAGATGACGCGTAACGAATTAGTTAATTCGGATAAATATTTACTCATAAAGTTGTCAAATACCATTATCTAGGATTGTCATCCACATTGGCTTCGAAAAAAACTTAGAAATCAATTGATGTTTTCAGCGTTTATTTACGTATAATGCACTTTTAAGCGGTATTTTATTTATGGAAAGTGTAAAATAAAGCCCAGCGAATGTTTCTCTATTTTCTTTTTACGTTTCTGGTTGGTATTTTTTACATGAGAGCAGTTTGAAAAAGCCGTTTTTGGCCATTTTGAGGTGCCCCGAAACCATGTTTCTAAGCATGACACACAAAAAACACAAACAGAGATGTATAGTTTTAAATTGATTAATTTTTTTTTTTTTCTTTTTTCGTAGATAAAGACGTCGAACGCACGTTTAGTAGTAGTATCCTTTAAAACGATTTGCTCCTAACACGCTGCAACGATGTTCATGTGCCAGCTGTACAAGGTTCGTTAGGAACATACTCAGTGAAGCGAATTCAAAAAATTGAAAGAATCACGCTCCATCCAATCGCAGTCAGGCGAGATTCAGTTAAAGTTATTTGGTCATCAGCAGTTTGTCACCGATTCCCGAAGCAGCCGTTGCAACTAATTAAATCAGTGGGAAGCCGTTGATAATCAGTAGAGAAGCAGATTTGTGGCGAAATTATTTTTGCATTATTTGGTTTCAATTCCTTATTTGTAAATCTACAGCTCTACGTGACGGTTAGTAATTGGATGTTTAAACTCGCATTGGTTGCGGGGTTCTGCTGGCAAGTCACATTGTATGATATCACAATCTGCTTATTCTGATTGGTGCATTCAAATGAGAGACGTGTAATACACGTTGCCAATTAACGTGAAACAGAGCTACCGATGTGCACGTAAGACTTTGAAGTTAAATGGTGCAGAAATATTTTTTTAGATTAACGCGTGGCTCTAACAGTGAAATTAAGCTATTCGTGTTTAGAACAGTTACACTTTTAATCGGAATCAGTGAATATTGGCTGATTACTAGGGACCCCTGTTTTTCGCGAAAAGAATTTTGCCCCACTTTGTTTCAGTACCTTACGTGCACATCTGCAATTCTCCTTCGTGGTCAATTAAGGGATATTTTTACTCTCACGAGCCTTGGGATTCTACCGGCAAATCACAGACGTTTGGCATTGTCAAATGGCTCAGTCAAATGAGATACGGCTCTTCACATAGACACTCTGCCAGTAACCATGAAGCATAATCGCAGATGTGCAAGTAAGGCATTGCAACAAACTGGGGCAAAATTATTTTCGCGAAAAACAGGCGGCCCTACTGATTACTTATTGCATTGCACGTGATTGGATTAATACCAGCTACTTGGCGAGACCTAGACCTTTCCCACCTGTACTGATTTATTTCTGAGAGACCACTGTGTGCCTACTGTTGCCTGATGCTAGAATCTCGTTCTGGGGTGTTCATCTAGAACTGCTGATTGATGAATGCCTGGACCCAGAAGTTACACGGGTTCAACGGTCTACAAGATGGATTCCCCAGTCTTGTGTACACTCTGTCTTCAGCTACTTGCGCAATTGACTGCTGATCCAGTGAGTGGCAGGACCGTGGTCGGCGCAGTGGCTAGAGCAATCTCATTCCACCAAGGCAACCCGGGTTAGCTTCCCGACGTAGCCGGTTCCCGGATTTTCGCATGTGGGAATCGTGCCGACGATGCCACCGGTCGGCAAATTTTCTCAAAGATCTCCCGTTTCCCTCCGCTCCCCTTCATTCCGGCGCTGCTCCATATGCACATCATGTCAACCCTCACCAGTGCTGAAGACCTATATGTAGAAATGGTGGAATTTCGCGAATTCAATGACCTGCGTGTTGGAATCAAACATCCTATGCATACTCAAGTGCCGACCATTTGTCCACTAGCTACTATTCAGCGGAACATCAGACAATGTACGAATAGACAGGGCTTGAGTATGCATAGGATATTTGATTCTAACGTGCAGGTCACTGAATCCGTGAAATTTCACCATCTCTGCCTATATGTAAAGTGCTGGCCAAAATCTCTTCAGTTCGAGTGAGTGACCAGTTGTACATCTGACAAGGCAACGCGGGAGTCAGTGAGTGTTCTCATGCAGGTCTGCTATTGGTTCACAGTCCTCAAGGAAGAGTTTCATTAAGAGTGACCCAGTCGCGAATGCAATTATAACTGAAATCTAACGTTTTATGAAACATTCACGAAATTTCCGGTTCTCCATGAATGACTTTCCGCCGCAATGCTGTACAGTGTTGCTGCTTTGCTGGCTGAAAAGATCCGTGTCTTCCCACTGTGATACTTGCATATCTGCACTGTTAAATATTCTGTGACAAGACAGATCTTGTTATGCTACGAAACATTCCCGCTAGTTTTTTTATTACTCGGGTTTACGACTTGCGGTACTCGGCTTACACGAGCACGTCTTCTGCGGGGTTGGGGGAAGGGAAACGGATAAAAAATTTACCTCGCCACAACCATCTGTCGTGTTTGAAACGTCGCTTCTCGGAGTCGGGTGGCTTGTTCGAAAGGAAACACGTGGTCTAGCCAAGCAATGGCGACTTTATTGGTCTGTGTAGATAACTGACGGTTTATTCAAACGCTTCTGAAAGCCCAGTCCAGTTTTTCTTCTGCTTATTGAGCATCCTTCTGACACGTGTAAGAACTTGTGCTCTTAGTAATTGTGATTGTATAGTGACCAGACCATCTCATTCCCATCACGGCGTTTCGGGTTTGAGTACAGGTAACAATAAATAAATGTCCAGTAGATAGTAAACATTAGGGCTGGGTATCAAACCCGAGAGGAAGACTTTCACCTTGAAGCCTGCAGGTGTTAAGTCGTTCCTGAGATATTACGTTAAATGAGACCTTACAAAGAGTTGCGACGGAGTTTGAAGGCAGGGGAAAAGCAAGTACTCTCCAAAAAATCCCGCCTCTCAACGGCAACGTCCACCACGTTTCCCACATACGAAAAATTCAGGACCAACACCACCGAGATTCGAACTCTGATCGCCATGGTGGGAGGCGAGTGGTTTGACCACTACGTCGCGGCCCCATGAGTCCAGGTGAGGTCGCTACTTATTTTCACCTGTGGTGTTCATGTTGGCCACCGAGTTTTTTCGGCACACTCTTATCATTTTATTGTTGCCGGGAGATTTAAGCGATCTCGAACATCCTCACAGAATTGGCACAGTGACATAGGAGGAACAAGGAAGGGAATCGGCCGGGGCCTGAATGATCCATCTTAGCATTCGCCTAGAGGTATTTCAGACAATCACGGAAAATTGAAATTATTGTCACACTTGAATCGAATATGCTTACTCAGTGATCTATTGGTAGGGCCACGAACTTTTCACGAAAATAATTCTGCCCAAGTTTGTTTCAGTGCCTTACGTGCACTTCTGCAATTCTGCTTCATGGATATTGTCAGCATGTCTTAGTGAAGCAGCGTCTCTCATTTGACTGTGCCAATCACAGTAAGATTACTGCGACAACACATGAATGTTACTTGCAGGCAGAACCCTAAAACATGTGACAATTATATCATCCAATTAGTCAATCACCTACTATGAAGCCCAGCTGCAGAAGAGCACATAGACTCTGAAACAAAGTGCGGCAAAATTCTTTCTTTGGAAAGTTCGTAGTCCTAACTATTGGCTAGACTTCAGAATCATCATCCAAGTTATCTATCGACTGTGGCCCCAGTGAGCAGTGTTACATTACATCGGTGGATTCGTGTGACCGTGTATGATTCGTCTGTAAACAGCTAAGCCGTGAATCATAATCGTCATGCAACCATACAAGGCTCGAGATGGTACACTTATTTAGAAAAATAAAATCGTGCACGATAAGTTGAAGTACGAATATGCTCGCGGTCAGTATTACTATAGGTCGTTGGAGATAAAGTGAGAAATACAAATATATATTTTTTTGAAAAACATCACTAGCCGTTACTGCATATAATTCTGCATTAACTCTATACTGCTTGTATGGTTGACAGTAGTTACTACAAAATAATTTTGCAGGGAAGACTTCCTACAAAATTTTTCTTTCAGTGTAAGGCATCGAAAGAATGTTGTACAGAATTGTTTTCGCGAATATGAAGGGTTTCCATCCATTAAATATCAGAATCCTTCTAACAGTTCAGTATTTTTTTGCTAGAACAATTGGCAAATTAAAAGAAATCACAAAAAGTACTATACATAGTAACCGGAAATTTTCGCGAAAATATGTTTGCTACAGTTTGCTTCAGGGCCTTACTTGCACATATGCACATCCACCTATAGGTCGTTCAGTATAAAGTGAGCACTAAAGATTTAACCTATGAATAAAATCACTAGCCATTACTGCATATAATTTAACATTGGCAATAGTTACCTTTTTCCATGTATGGTTGGTAGCGAATTGTCGAAAGTAGTTCCGTGTATTTTCCTACTTAAATGCAACACTACTGAAATAAAATCAACTGAAATCTACGTATTTGTATTTTATGTAATTAATAAACATTTTTTAAATCAAATTGTATAGATTCCAGCCGACTCCATAGTTTGCCTTGCGTGCGCAGAAATCAAGTGACGCGTCCAAAGAGATGACGGTTAATCACGCTACTGTTATCTTATGTTGTGTGTAATTTTGTACATTTCCACACGGTGGCGCTCTAAGCATGGGTGCAGTTGATTACCTCAGTCTCAGTCCTACAGTGTTTGCCCTAGTATTGGGAACTACAGTGTTGTTACATGCACAGTGAATACAGTTCAGTGTAGTCAAAAATGCCACAGATCTTCACACATGCAGAGTGTGCTGACATGATGTTTGTCTAGTTTCTCCGATGGGAATTCCAGAGCCGCTGTTCGCGAGTACGAGCGACGATTTCCTAATCGCAGAGTTCCAGGTGGCAGGGTGTTTAGCAGGGTGTTTGCAGGATTGCGTGACCATGGTACGCTTCCCAACGTAAATGTTGTATCCGAACGACCCGTACAAGAAGCCCTTAAAGTCTTAATGAAGTTGAAAACATTCTTCAGGTACTAGAACGCAGCCCAACAACTAGCTCGAGATGAATTGCTGCTCAACTTGGCCACCGAGGTCACCTGATCTTACCCCATTGGATTACTGTGTGTGGGGTTGGATTAAAAGCGAATTCAACACGCGCAGGGTGGACACAAGAGAGGAACTTCTCGCTCGTATTTACCATGCTTATGCTCAAGTAAAGCAATGTACTAATGAACTCAGATCAGCAACACAGCAACAGAGCATTAAAATGCATTGAAGTTGGTGGTGGAGTGTTTGAACATGTTTTGTGAGAAAATGTACACAATTGAACAAAACATACGATAACAGTATCGTGATTTACCGTCACCTGCACATTTCCCCTTCCTTGTTTTCATTCCGTTTCTCTGAAATGGTTAAGAAATAGGCATATGTTTATAGGAAACATTTTGTTCAGAATCACCAGTACTATCACCCCTCAAAGCATGTACCTTTCCTCTCGACTCACCCTGTATTTCGAAAACCGTTACAAATATGAAGAAAAAAAAAATGATTACGTAAAAATTTAAGTACATTTAAAAACACGAAATTTACCGTAGAGTAATATTTTGGTATCTACATTGTTTTATGAGTTATTCGCAAGTTATAAATAATTAAATCCATTTTTGTTCAACTTTTTGTATATAAAACAGCGGTATCTAATTAAATTGATAGTTACATCCTTAAAACTTGCAAATTATTTCTTGAAGCACGTTTTAGGTTTAATTTTGGTTTCTATTCTGTATTAAGATATTTAGTTTTTTAATTGTTGGTCGATAATTTAACAATATTTGATAAGAGGGATTTCATTTCTGAACATAATGAACATGTCATCACGTGAACCCTAATTTAATTAACTCCTAACGCAAAAGGTACAGCAGAAACACAGGCACATTTTTATATATCCTATCCAAATTCAAAGTCACAAGAGATGTAGGAAATGTGTGAATTTTAATATTTACTAGCATTTAAAAGTAAAATAATAAAATTTACAATAAAAACACTTCAGGTTTCAACTACTAGAAAGATTTATCTTTTTTTATCAACCAACTCAGCAAGTATAGTTGTCTTCAATGTCCACATCAAGTGATTTCTAACATGTTAGGGCTTCACATTTACCACACATTGCTGAGCAGAAGAGACCTGCTTGTTTACACTCGTGAGAACCACGACAAGTCTTGCATTTACATGAAATAAAATTGAGCAGCCTTTCTGGAGCTGGCGGCAGAGATGTCAGTTTAGGTTGTAGTAAATTACCAAAAGTCTCCATCCCCATTCACAAGGGTCCAGATCGTTTCCCAACCACTTCTGTAATATCTCTGAAGCTGTGTTGAGCTGCAGCTGCTGACGTAGGAGTAAGTGTGGCTAACTAAAAATTAGCCTGTAGATTCGGTTTCACTGTTAGTTGATTATACATGTAAAATCTGTGCTCATACAATGTTTTATTCCTTCATTTGTCATACAATGCAATAATAAATTCCTCTCCTGCCGTACTAATTACTTCTCTTGTTGACGTCTTTTCGTAGAAAACCTTTACTGTGTTTCTCAACCCCTCATTCTTCTTTAATAAGTTGAGATACTTAATTTTTCCTTTCCTGAAAACAGCGGAGGTTGTGTCACAGCCATATATTGCATGAGAAAATAAAAGCACATCTTTAACATCATGATGAAGCTCTCGTTGCTTAAATATATCGAAAACACTTTCTCCTTTATTACCAGCTAATGGCCGAAAAAATAAAATGTTTTCTGTCGAGGACAGACATCAATAACACTAAAAGGTCAGTATCCTGTCCAACTACTGCTGGTTCGGTATCAGCGGCATGCTGGAGAGCCGCTTTGGTGTTTAAAACATCAGCCCCATCCATTGCTTGATGTATCTCAAATCCTTCCTTTGTGAATTCGAGTGCAACAACTGTGATATGTTTTTATTTTTAATATTACAGAGAAAGTCACACTGGGCATGAGTAACATATGTATGTTTGTTGAACTGAACTTCGGGGACTTTTTTCTTGTAACGAAGAGTACGTGTTTCACCTTTGGCTGTTGGAGAATCAGGATAGGATAACCATCGAAAACTATAACATAATTCTTACTGAAGTGCCTTTCCACATAACACTTGTAAGCTTCTATGACATCACCGAACGTGCCTGGCCTAGATCACACAACACAGTTTAGTAGGTAGCCTCCATCCACAACATATGTACAATTCTGAGGGAAAGTGATAGTTTCCTTCTCTGGTTGAAAAGCTGAAACAAGGGAAGATTTCGTTCCTTTTCGCATGTAGGATTCAGTGAACAAAGTAGGGGGTCTTGGAGCCAATTCATACCTAAAATATTATTTTAAGGTCTTCTGGAGTGCTGTTTAAGCAGATGATCATCTTAAATAACTGTTGCACGTTGATGGGAACTACATTCCCTCTAATATTCACCAGATGACATAGCTCCCAGTGGCATTACTAGGGACCCCTGTTTTTCGCGAAAAGAATTTTGCCCCAGTTTGTTTTAGTGCCGTACGTGCACATCTGCAATTCTGTTTCATGTTTATTGGCAGCGCGTCTGTGCGAAGAACCGTATTTCATTTGACTGAGCCAATTACAATAGCGTTCCTGCAACACCACACGTCTGTGATTTGCTGGTAGAAATCCAAGGCTCGTGAGAGTTAAAATATCCAATCACTGACCACGAAGCAGAACTGCAAACGTGCACATGAGGCACTGAAACAAAGTGGGGCAAAATTCTTTTCTAAAAAAAAAGGGGTCCCTAGGTATTACCCTTGCTTTTCTTGGAATAACTACATCAAAAAGTGTTATTCCCTTCAACGCATCCCTTTTCAATGGCAAGATCACATGACAACATACTGTCTCAAACACACCAGAAGATATACTGATTAGGTCATCTGAAATCTGGAAAGGGTTATGTTGTTTCAGCCAGTTAAAGAATAATTTTTCGTGATTTGCGCCCCTTAACATGCTGCTGTTCCTTAAATCTTTGTGTTGTTCTGATGTATCGGGAGAAATACCTGCAACGTTCGTGTCAGTTTCGCAATTGGCTCTTGACTTATTTCACACCTTCCGATAGTCGCTGAGCCATTAACAAAAATTTAACTAAGCGCATGTCCATTTCACTGTTGAAACGAACAGCTGATGATCAGCTGTTGCCTTCTTGAATACACAGATATTCTTAGAGGCTAACCTACAGGACACTTAACCCGCGAATTTTTCAGGTCTCTAGATATCAGTTACGTTTATAAATGCTTTGCAGGAGATGGGCGATTCTACTGTGTATATTTCAGTTATTGGTAGAGACCTGAAAAATTCGCGTATTCCTTCGGGCTCAAGCTAGAATTCAAACAATTGTAAGTTGGTGACACATTCGCAACTGGCTCTTGACTAATTTGACATCTTTTGGATGTCGCTGAATCAATGATAGAATGTAATTGAATGCAGGCCCGTATCACTGTTACAGCGAGCAGCCGGTGAGCAGTTGTACACATATATTCTTGGAACCTAGCCTACAGGTCTGTGAACACGCGAATTTATTCCGGTCTCTAGTTGTTGGTCATTAGCTACCTCTGCTTTAGACCACACCATTGTGGGCCAATGGGTACCATCGAGAAAACGTATACAGCAGCATGCAGTCAAGGCTAGTCTGCTGCCAGAAAATATCGCGAATGCTTCACGTCCCTTCTGATATATGTCACTATCGTCATTGCTCGGCTTTCAGCCAAAAAGGTGTTGAACTATGTCCCAATAAAAAAAGGAATATACTGAAGCGGTAATCATAGAATATTTAGGTATACAGAAGTGAAATAGCCAGAAGAACGGGCGAACTCAATCACAAACGCCAACAAAATGGCTACCCTGGCCAGCAACTTGGCGGAAACCCCTACTGCCAATCAGCGTGAGGCAGCTGATCTGATAATCGGCAGCCAAGCCAATAGGAAACCTGCCGTAACATGCAGGAGCCAAACATAACAACAGCCCCGAGCAGCCAATAAGCGGCGAAGTTCGCCCGTATCAACTAAGCCGCCTCGTCATTTCGCGTCTGTATTACTATTTAATCTGTGATGCAATATTGCTCATTTCAGCATTATATCGAATACAATTTTTATTCAAGGAAATGTTTGTTGACACGGCTTTATTCTCTATATGCTGACCCAAGAGAGCGGCCTACACTCGCTGAGGTTTGTCTTCTGTACAGCCAGGTGTTCTGTGCGCGCGGCTACCCGCAGTGACCTCTCTGAGGCATGGCCTCCCGCGCGACCCCGCGTCCACCATCTCGACGTCTGGACGGCTGCGGGGAGGGTCAGGGGTCATAGGCCATCCATTCCGCAGTGGCCTGGCTCACAGGTCGAGCTCGTTCGTCAGTTAGTTGCCCTCTTTCACCCCCTCCCCACCTCCTTGGCCATTCCATCACCTGACCTTACGCGACACGCAGTGACCTGTGGCGTTGGTGATGACCGTGCACGTCAAGACGCGCCATGACGGAGCTTCGTTCTGTCATCTGTGAATGATTCTAGCGGTTGAGGTGATGACTGGAGACCCTGAAATTTCTCGGGTTCATCGGCCTGCCGGCTGGACTCCGCAGCCCTGTATACATCTGTTCTCAGCTACTAGTTCTTTGGCTGCTGCTCCTGAGTCTTGAGTTGTACATCTAAGAAGGTAGCCATGGAGACAGTGACTGAATGTTTTCACGCAGGTCTGCTATTGGTTCACAATACGGACGTAGCCATAGGGACACAGACTAAAAAGCAATACTGTATAGGGACTCCTGTTTTCGCGACAAGAATTTTGCCCCAGTTTGTTTCAGCGCCTTACTTGTCATCTGCAAATCCGCTTCATGGTTGTTGGCAGCGTGTATATGTGAAGAGCCGTATCTCATTTGACTGAGCCAATTACGACAACGTTCCTGCAACACCACACGTCTGTGATGACAGTAGAAACCTAAGGCTCGTGAGAGTTAAAATATCTAATTAGTGACCACGAAGCAGAACTGCAAATGTGCACGTAAGGCATTGAAACAAAGTGAGGTAAAATTCTTTTCGCGAAAAATAGGGGACCCTAGAGTAATACATAAACGAAATGATTTTGATACTGGCGAACTTCGCCGCTTATTGGCTGCTCGGGGCTGTTGATGCCAGCCCCGTGTCTGTTTGGCTCCTGCATCTTACGGCAGCTTTCCTATTGGTCTGGCTGCCGATTATCAAAGCAGCTGCCTCACGCTGATTGGCAGTGGGGGTTTCCGCCATGTTGCTGGCCAGGGAAGCCATTTTGCTGGCGTGTGTGACTCAGTTCGCCGTTCTACTGGCTATTTCACTTCTGTATACCTAAATATTCTGTAATAGGGGGTCCATTGGGGTTCAGTACCCTCCCCCCAACTCCCTTTTACCTTATGGAAACTGCTTAAATTGCACCATTTTGAACCTTGAAAATCCAAATGATTTTCCTCGGGAGGACCTCCGAATTATTAAATAACCCCATTTTGCACTTTCGGAATTAAAAATTTCCCGGGAAGAACTCCCGAATACCCCCTAAATTATTGTATTCATAATATTTCCAGGTTTGGGAGCATCCCTAAAACACAAATACTGGCTATGGCCCCGTTCGCAGCCCGCAAGGAAGAGTTGCATTAACAGTGACCCAATCTAAAAAGTAATTAACATAAAAGGAGTTTTAAATGTAACGTCTTCTCAAATGAATTCGTTTAGTTCCTGTTCACCTACAAATTATAATTAACACCAAAATAGCGTATAAAAGAATTGTTGGAGCCAGGGCCGTGACATCGGTGTGCTGCAAGGTAAGTTGTATTCTGCGACGTCTGTACAAATATATTAGTTGCATATCGGTAGGGACAGGATGTTTTCGCGAAGTGAGTTTTGAGTCACTTTGCTTCAGTGTCTTAACGTGCACACGCGCACATCTATTGTATGGTTGTCTGGGTGTATTTGTGCAGAGGGGTTCTTCATTTGACATCATAACAAGGTTAACTGCGACATCACACGTCTATGATATGCGGGTAGAATCCCAAGACATACAATCACTGACCAAGAAGCAGAGCTATGCAGACGTGTGCATAAGGTACTGAAACAAAGTGGTGTAAAATTGTCTCTACGTTTCGGTAGTGGCGAGGCACGAGCATAGTGCTACTTCTAACAGGCAACTTTCCAACTAGTACAGGTGTCGCGAAATACAGCTTGCCTTGAAACATACCCACGTCACTGGTTGGAGCGTACTTCAGTTAGAAATTGTCCGTAGTCACTGACGACCGGTGGGTTGTTGGCAGCAGTGGTGATGCGTGGGCGTGGCAAGCATGTATATGACTATGATATTATGAGATATTTAAATGTTTGCTGCAACGGGAGTTTACAATGAGAATGTATTGGTTTGTGAACATACGGCATTGTTCACGTTTTGTTGACCAAATTTGTGGGAACTGACAAAGTACAAAAACATAGAAAAAGCAATCCAGAGGAATTCGGTCAGTTACTATATTTTAACAATTCTTGCTTTTAGATAGTGGCGGTTCGTAGGTTGTTGGCAAGAAGGGCACAAGTTGCAGAGAACTGTATATGTTGTGCGCTAGTTGACGCTACAGCCACTGACACTCTGGTATGTAGGTGCCGCTTATTACTGACTGGTCACAACACAATAAGTAGTCTGTACATATTTCATGGGCATTGGTATACGGCGGTCCTTTCACACGAGTGTATTGTTCTCGGCAACTTGTGCCCTACCGGTTAACAAACCTCGAGCCTCCACTGCTGTTAAATTTAAAAAAAAAAAAAATATATATATATATACACACCGATTTCCTATGAGATTTATTTTTCTTTTTTTATGTTTCTGTACGTTGTCTTCTGACACAAGTTTGGTCCAAAAAACATGAGAGCAATGTTGTTACGTCCACAAACCAATACATTCTTATGACTAGAAATGATGGTATACCGCGAAAATGTTTTCTGCCAACATACTCTTGAAAGCTCTGTAGTTTCTCGCAACGTGTATGATTGGCTGTTGTACGTCTGACACAAAGTAGCTCTCTTCAGACCAACAACAGTCATTAAATATTACAATAGCGGGATTCTTATTGGCTCGGTCAAATAGGGTAACAGCTCCACGTACGAGCGAAAGCCAGTAATCTTCTGGTAAACTGAACGTGCGTTGAAACCCAGGAAACAGTCAAATTTTCCCGCGATGAACCATCATCTATACTTATGATATAATGAAAGCCTTCTCCCAGAACTAACATATAGCGTTTGAGCAAGAGAGAGATGACATGACGAAACTCGCACGACCTATGGTCTCACCGCTACAGCCATGAGTTTGCCGCTAAAATAGTTTTGCTCCATTTTACTTAATTGCTTTTATGTGCACATCGGCAGGACTAGCGTGTCTTTGTTCAGACACGTTTCTCATTTGACTGCTCCAATCTGAATAATATTATTGTTACGACATAATTTTTTGGTTTGTCAGTAAAACTCCCACCAATCTGAATAATATTATTGCGACATCATAATTTTTCGGTTTGTCAGTAAAACTCCGAGAAAACTTATAGTTCAATCATCAACCCACTGACCATGAAAAAGAGATACATATGTGCACATAAGGCATTTAAGAGGCCTTCCTAGATAGGCTGCGTTTGTGTGTGTGAGGCAGGAGTGGTAAGGTTGTCGTTGAACGAGGCATGAAATGCATTATCGCCTCTCCGCGCAAGCTACTCAGCTGGCATGTAGTGCTTTACTATTATCCTTTTATCCTATGGGTAGAGACACTGGAAAATACGGAAAATGTTAAAAATAGTCTCCAATAAACTGTATTATATTAACCGCGACACGTGTGAACAGTTTTGGGACAAATCACACACGCTGTGTGTCCAAGCTGTGCAGTTCTAACTGGAACTGTTGTAGAGAGAAAAAAATACTACAAATAAACGATAGCCAATGTTGATATGAAACATTCAGCGTTATGCACATCACGTTGGAGCCTAGCAATCAGTCAACTATTCCTGCGATTTTCCAGTGTCTCTACCTATGGGACTTTAAGCGGAGACGACATTATTTTATTTGTGGGCAGCATAGTTCAGAGACTAAGCTTGTTTCTATGGTTGGGTTTTCCGAATACGGTTGTTATTTTTCCAGATACGACAGTCCGGAAAATCCGGTTTTGGCCATTTTGAGGGATCCGTAAATGATGTTTCTAATAAACTTGCCGAAGTTTTAAGAATATAGCGACATAGTTTTAAGAGAGTGTTCTTTTCGTAGGTAAACAAATACAAATGTACTTTAAATACTTTCGTCAAAAATTAATAGCCGTAACTCGTTGCAAGGCATTTGAAGCAAATTTGAAACAAATGGTGCAAATTTATTTTCGCCACAAAATCGTGTCCCCACCCATCTCTGCTCTAGGGAAGACAGCTTGTATGCACACTTCTAATCGTACTATATTTGACAAACTAGCGAATCAAGAAGAAAGTCGTCGGTGTTAGGAGAGTACGGAGAGTAAGAAACACGAACCTTGCTTGCAGGGTTGCCACACAAAATGCCGCGACTTTTCACCAAAGTCGACTACGACTAGAGGCGAAATGAATTTTACACCAGCTAATTTTGATGCCTTTCGTGCACATCTCCAGCTCTACTTCATAATTTGTGGCAGAGGCGTCTCTCACTCAAGAAGCTGCATCGCCTCGTTTATTGAACTTCCTTTAATAAATTAAGAGTGTGACGAACAATCGGCCATTTCTCTTTATAGAAACATTACATTTTACGATTTGGTGTGTAATTATGGACTAACTTGGTACTAGGAGTTATTAAGTCTGTATTAGATGGGGAGAGGTTATCATTATCTCAATTATTTAAATTAGCTTGATTATTTCATAATTACACTCTTAATATTTCGAATGCAATGTGCCTAATGCTAAGTAATGTAACTAACAAAGCCCCTATTAATATAATTTCAAAGTAAATCTTGCAAGTTTGGAATCAGGAAGAAATAAAAAAAAAATCACTGTTTTTAACTGTGCCATTCAGAACAAAATTACTGGGACACCGCAAGTATGTGATTAGCGGATAGAACCATAAAACGATGAGAGGAAAAAATACATAATCACTGACCGTGAAGCGGAACTGCAGATATGCGCATAAGGCATTGAAACAAACTGGTGCAAAAATTTAACTGAGAAAATTTCCTGTATCTGACAATGACTGAAGAACTGGAAATGTCGGCGATTAAGGCCGTGATCTTTCGTTTATTTCTAACAATTGAAAATAACTCATATATTTTTTTAACCAAATGCTTTGAAAAATTTTGAGACAGTGTACAGTCATACGATACACAATTTTGCCACAGTGTTTTTTTCTTCTTTTTAATAATGTACTGTTTCTTAGCGAAAAATTATTTTGCTTCATTTCGGCTTATTTTTACAACAAAATATGTGCTATTTCAGGGGCAAAAATCGAAAAATCCGTTCGGTGTACTGCAACAGAAAACTTAAGACACAATAGATTATATATACGTGTTAAAACTGTAAGAATGAATTTTTCACATATGCACTAATTTGCATTAAAAAATATTTTCGAAACCACTGCAAAACTAAAGAGCGAGGCATTAAGCACATTTACGTCTGTTGACCTGTTTGTAACCGGGTAACGCGTCGTCTTCCAAGATCAACAATAATCATGAAGCAAACTGACGGCCCGAGGTCTCGCCCAAGCAGTAACCAATAAACGGACAATAACGATATGACCACAGACTAAGTAGTAATACAGACGCGAAATGACGAGGCGGCTTAGTTGATACGGGCGAACTTCGCCGCTTATTGGCTGCCCGAGGTTGTGTTTGGCTCCTGCATGTTACGGCAGGTTTCCTATTAGCCTGGCTGCCAGCTAGCAGGGCAGCTGCCTTACGCTGATTGGCAGTAGGTGTTGTCTTCATGTTGCTGACCAGGGAAGACATTTTGCTGGCGTGCGTGACTGAGTTTGCAGTTCTACTGGCTATTTCACTTCTGTATTCCTAAATATTCTGTGATATGACTGTGCAAAACGTTGAGCCCACATACAAGTTCGAGGTTTCACTGACCCTTAGGCTAGCCTCCAAGAATATATGTGTATTTAAGCCGACATCAGCTGCCCATTGACTATTCGCTGACCCAGTGGTACCACATTATTGGGCTTGCATTTAGTTACGTGTTTTGTTATTGGCTCAACGCCTTCCAAGAGGTGTCAAATAAGCCAAGAGCCAATGAGCGATTTTAGATATATGCCATTTGACGTCACAGCCTCCTGTGTAAAACAAGTTTGTTGCCATAGGGATCTATGTTTACTATTTCTAGTTGGTATTGAACATGTTTACCAACCTCATTATTGTGGAATAAACTAAAATGGAATATTTTTATGATAATTCTTGCAATTAGTCATAGATACTTTCCAAAAGCTGGCTACATTGTTCTGTTTGTATTTTAATGGCGTCGTTGTGATTATATGATGGCGAGTTAAATGCATGTTGCTTTAACCTCTATGGCAATGGCTTTCAAATAAATATTTATCTAACGAGCATTTTAAAACATTCTGAGTATAAAAAAAGTTTTTAAAGTGTCTGTTTTATTGGTTTTTAATAACAAACACAGTTACCAGTGTTTCTGATGATGTCTTCTAAACAAATTAGGCCCCGTAGTTTTTGCATAACCACTCATCAAAGTCACAAAATGGCCATTGTGTGTGTAGCCAAAATGAAATTATAAGTACTTAACTAATGAATTCAAAATTACAGTGCATTAGTGTATCAACGCATTTTATGACATGTTTGGCAAAAGTTAGTTTTGAAAATTTCAGAAGTAGCCAAAAGTCTATGTTATGAAAAAAATGTACTCATTTTCATCTATCTTTTAAAAATTCAAAAACGTATTCCTTTGTGTTTACAAAAGTGTTTCGAAGTAGCTCAAATCACTTAGTATCAATATTACTTACCTTGTTTCTGCAAGTTAATTATATATTTTTTTTATTTTGGTTACGCCGTAACTGTCATTTTGTGACTTTGAAAGGTGATTATGCTAAAACTATCGGACCTATTTTTTATTTGGGGAAATTACACTTTATCTTATGTGTAAAAGCATGGCCGTCTTTAGAAGAAGGCCGGAGTCTTGAATGTGGCAACGCTGCATCGGGAGCCTGCTGCCTCTCTCTGCACCTTGTCTAAATGCAGCTTTAGTGACGTATACACGTCTACACAGACTAGGGCTACCAATGAGTGACCGGCAGTAGGCCTCGGATGCAGCGTTGCCACATGCAATACTCTGGCCTTCTACTAAAGACGGACATGGAAAAAGTTGAACAGTGTTTGGTACAAATACAAATTGATGAATTTTTACGAGTCCTACGTTTATTCAAAGTTTTTGTCCCCGTCAACTCCTGCTTGATTACAAATTGTTTCTCACTAAATTACAAAGCTCCGCCTCATTCCAATTTGTTTAATGGTTAGGTTGCACACATTTACAGTTGTTTGAGTCTTAACTTGAGCCTAGAAGAAAACGCGAATTTTTCAAGTCCTAAGTACGAATCCACTAAAAGTTCCAGTGACTGTAAATATTTGCTGAAACGTCCATGAACAATAAAGATGCTCCTGGTCACTGGGCTATTAGACATCCCTTCTTCTCGAGTCTGGACGGAAGCAAGGGAGAGCGAATGATGGAAATGAAGAGTGTTGGGAAATGGAAGATGGGAGATAGGACACGCGGTCGCGACGCTGGGGTCACAGGTCAGAAGAGATACCGTCGACTCGGTCATCATAGTCAGAAGTCACTACAGCCATAGCACAGAATATTTAGGAATACAGAAGTGAAACAGCCGGTAGGACAGCGAACTCAGTCACACACGCCAGCAAAATGGCTTCCCTGGCCAGCAACATGGTGGAGACGCCTACTGCCAATCAGCGTAAGGTGGCTGCCCTTTTAGTCGGCGGCCAGGCCAATAGGAAACCTGCCGCAACAGGTAGGAGCCAAACAGACACGGGGCTGGTATCAACAGCCTTGGGCAGCCAATAAGCGGCGAAGTTCGCCCGTATCAAACGAGCCGCCATGTAATTTCACGTCTGTATTACTATTTAGTCTGTGGCCATAGCTAGGCTACGGTTTCTCTGATTCATGATTAGAGGTACGTCAATTTCGCAAATACATTCCAGGTCAGGTTGAACGTCAAAAATATATACTTCATAATCACGTGTGTGAGTAGCTGGCGACTGTCAAGAAACGCGTTTGACTACTGCAAGCCAGTAGTAAATAAGGAAATGATTCATAGAGCTATCGCTTGTAATGTTGTAAGCCAATGAATAACCGACTGTATCCAGAGCGTGTACAGGACTGAGCAATCCAGGCTCCTGCCAGATGAATCCGCGAAATTGACGTACCTCTAATAATGATATTAAATGTGTATGTCTGGAAACTAGCTGACAATGGAGTCGCTGATTTTTTGAGAAAAATATTTCTCAGCCATTTGTTTCAATGCCTCACGTGTTCATCATTAGCTCTGTTTCGTGCTTATTGGCAGAGTTTTTTTTCTGCAGTGAAATCGCTTATTTGACTGTGCCAATATGAACAACTTTACACGCGATCACTGCAGGGGCGTCATTTCTGGTTTTTCTTAGGGGGGGGGGAGGGCAAGATTTTTTTCGGCAACAGTGGCCTTGTCGCATCTTTTTTATTTACTAAGCATGTATGAATTATAAAATTTAATAATAAAACTTCAGTTTTATGTGCTTAAATTAGCATTATTTAAGTGACAAAAAAATGTATACACTTAAAATTCTAAATCTTGGGGGAGGTGGGGCATTTGCCCCTCTTACCCCCTAAATGACGCCCCTGGATCACTGTAAAAAATAGTTTGTAACTTTACCACACGTGCGTATAGGAGCGCTAAGAAAGTAGGTATGGTAGAATTGTTTCTCAGACATCCATGGTAGTATTCCTAAACCACAAAATATTTAGGAGTTCGGAAGTGAAACAGCCGGTGCGACAGCGAACTAAAGCAACATGTAGGAAACGCATACAGCCAATCAGCATAAAGCGGCTGCTCTGCTAGCCGGCAGCCAGGTCATTAGGAAACATGACGTAACATGCATAAACCAAACATACACGGGACTTGTATTAACGAACTCGGCCAGCCAATAAGCGGTGAAGTTCGTCCATATAAAATGAGCCGCCACGTCATTTCATGTCAGTGTTACTGTATAATCTGTGACTAAACTTTTTATAAAACAGTCAAATGCATACTAAAGTTACCAGACTTGTATTGGAACAAGTGTAGAAGGGGGAAGTATGGTAACAGTCCCGTACTGCGTTTAGGTTAACTTCTTTCTTAACATTTTAGTAAGTTTTTTTACTGTGCCACGCTTGTGATTTTCAGGTAGTACCCCGAGGCACAGAGCTTTAAAATATCCAATCATTGATGATGATAGAATTCTTTACAGCAAAAATTAGTAAGTCTAAATACCAAGCTGACTCTTTTTGTGTACTAATAGTAGTTCTGAAAGAACTATCAGAAACACCAACATACTGGTGCTGTTTAAACGTTGCAGTAACGCAAAGTATCACAAACGTAGCAAGAGTGTCAAAATACTACAGTTATAGTACCGCATGCCAAGACTATGTGTACCGTTTCACAACAATATTTGAATTGATACCTGACAAAATTATATAATTATTGTTCTTGTCGTAGACCATGAATATATGGCTAAAACAAATTTTTATCGTGTCATGTATAGGCGTATATGTACAGTTGGTAACAGTTCTCCCTCGTTAGACGAATGATTACGACAATGTACGCGACGTTTGTTGTGCGGAGCACCTGACTCTTAAGCGGTGTTGTAGCATGCCGCGCCTATTCTTTCCTGTGCGAAAAACGGCTAAACTTATTCACAATGTGTTTATCTACGAAAATAGCACACGATTAAAACTAGGCTTCCATCATTTAAAAAATACAATGTGCTTATTATATACCTAATTTTGGGACCCCTCAAAATGGCTAAAAACGGCTCATTTAGACAGCTGTAACTGGAAAAATGTCACCCGGAATCGTAAAACACATCGTTGGAAGCATGCGCTGGACTTACTACAAACTTTTCACGAATAAAATTGTAGGGTCGTCACTTTAAATCCCATAGAAAAAAGAGTATTAGGACAACACTGCACGCAAGTCTGGCGCGCCGCGAATATAAGCGATGTTGTTACCGTAGAATGTGGAAAGCTGAACCTTATCGCTTCACTGTCCCTGCGCATCAAACGCGGAAAATTACACCTGGTGTACAGCAGCCGTCTTTAGTAAAAGGCAGCGGTCTTAGATCTGGCAACCTTGCCAGGAGGGTCATTTTAACACCTCTAATGGCTGTACCTGATTCGTTATTCTGCCCTACATACCGGCGAATCAGGGAAGCCACTGCCGTTGGCGAGACAAAAGAAGTATTAAAATGATCCTTCCTGGCAGGGTTGCCAGATCTAGGCCGTGGTCTTATACTAACGACGGCCATACCAGTATACAAGGGAATCCTGGTACAAGTAGCTGAACACCTAATTCTAGAGACCCTGAAATTTCGCGAATTTGTATTAGACGACGTTAGATTTCAAACTACTGCTCATGTTAGTTAATTTTTTGATGGGAACTCTCTTACTGAAGCTGCGTGAAAACACTCACTGAAACCCACGGCTCGGAGTCTAGCCGACTACACAACGGAGGCCGACTAAAGGTGGGTTCACAATTGATAACACAACAGTAAGCATAGAACGTGAGTCTTCCGCACAAGAACTGTGTATTCTTACCTACCGATTCACAACACCAAAAACAGTGCATAGAAATGCTGACATAGGAAATGGTAATATTTCATTTCTTATGCGTACGCATAGGACATCAACCAACCACACCAAACGATTTTGCGACTGTTCGCCATGTTAGTTTAATCTCCAATGAGCTAGAAGAAGAAATTTTTATGTGAAAATCTATGTTTCTATATTGTAAATAATTTTTAACGCTGTGCAGTTCACAGGGACTTAGTTTCCATATTTCCTATTATCTGCAAATATGAATCCACTTCAAATATGTTTCAATGGCCTTCGGATGACTTTCATACAGCGAGGAGTGTTTCAGATTTCCATTGTAACACTAAGAATCCAATTGTGAACTAATTTTGCACAAGGCACAAGGCTCAGTTTCTACTGGTATGTTATACGTTCTATGTTTATGTTTTTGAGTTGTGAATCAACCTAAGGTTCCATGGAATCTTCGAAAGAAAGACCGTTACATCTGCGAGCTCTCCAGGAGCATATGTGAACAAGGATATGAGTTGCTGTTACCCCGTGGTATGAGGAGCATCTTGTAACTGCCGTCTATTACCACAACCTTTGACCCGGCGAGGAGTGAGCTGGAGCAGATGGTGATAGAAGGGGAGGGGGGAAGGAAGCAGTAGATGCTCGTTTGTCTAAGGCTCGCAATGTTCTTGAACCGCCACTGCAAGGGTGACGATGCGGGAGGTGGGCGTCGGTCAACTGGCCCCCGGGGCGGAATTCTCACGCTTCCTACGCTCGAGGCCCATTGATCTGGCAGACGTGCGGGTCGGACTGTCAGGGTGGAGTTGGAATCCCGGCGGCTCTTTTACGCCCTACTCCAAAGGAAAAAAAAACGTCATTGCCCGATATAAAGTTCGTTCATAGTCTGATCCACGGATAAGTGCACGCAATTGACAGTTACGACATTCTTAAAAGTTTGTGGACCTGGCGTGTGAAATGTGCTGTAGAGTGGTACAGAAAGTAATTTTTCTTGCAAAGTATTCAAAATGTTTACAATGCGTTCATCTACGAAAAGAGGACACACTTCTAACTATGTCCCTATGTTTTTAAAAATGCCGTCCGCTAATTAAAACATGATTACCAAGCTCCTCCAAAGTGCTAAAATTACTTTTTCACGTTGCTGTACCTGAGAAAATATCAACCGTAATCGTACAACAAACGCGTAGGAACCTGCATTGAACGTTACTACATACTTTCCACAAATAATACAACAGGGTCATCTTTTGAAATCCCGTTGATAAACTGAAAACTCATTCAACAGAAACACTGCGCGCTGGTTTAGTCCTTCGCGCCTAGAGGCGATGATGTGTTTGACGAGCGTGTTATATTAGACTTACTGTATTGGCTTTCCCGTTTCCGTGTCTCAAACGGAAAAAAAAAAAAAAAAAAAAAAAAAAAAAAAAAAAAAAAAAAAAAAACAGCGTCCGCTGTTTTCGAATAATATAGCTCTCTTTCGCATTCATATATTTTGGCCCTAGAAATTTTCTGTGGTGTTTTATGCTTCGACAAGGAATAGTTTTTTTGTATTATATACAGTTGGCAATACTTATCTACTATTGATTATACTATACCTATTACCATCCATTGAAAAAAGATGACTTTCTTCCTCCGGGAGGTTACTAGTCGAAAACTAAGAAAGATAGTGAAGGACGTACAATTTTGTAACGCTTAAGAAGGTAATATCTGTGCCATGTCAGACGGGAAATTTTAATAAATATCATTGTATGGAACCTATAGGAAAAATTAAGATCATTCGCCTGATTGACACTTTCAGTGGTGACTCCATCTTTTATTGGTGAATAGTTTTCCAGATATAACAGGCCGAAAAAGTTGTTTTTAGCCATTTCGATGGACTCCGAAAGGATTTTTTTTTTTTAATTGCCGTGATGTTTAGAAACAACATCACCGTCATAGTTTGAAATGTATTTTCTTTTCGAATATTGACGCAATGGGCACCGTTAAACCTGTTCAGTTCGGCAGCCAGGTTTGATCGTGTTTAAAGCTTAAACATGTTTGCGAGG
The DNA here is from genome assembly GCA_003012365.1 of Medauroidea extradentata. Lineage (NCBI taxonomy): Eukaryota > Metazoa > Arthropoda > Insecta > Phasmatodea > Phasmatidae > Medauroidea > Medauroidea extradentata. Next base: position 25,634 of record PNEQ01016668.1, read on the forward strand.
TTACACGACTGAATAAAGTCAACGAACTTCCTAACCTCAACAAATTTGGAACCTGAAATGTACCATACTTAATTATTATTGCATATACACTCAACAATCGTGACTTTTTAACTGTCATATTGCACCTAACTGACATGCCGCTGTGTGTAAAGTGGATAAAATTATTTTACGCTTGAAAGTTAATTTAATATAACGATTGAAAAAATTGTCGGACCAAAAAGCAGCAATGTTTGTTACACAGATCGTTACTCCAAGCAACAATAGGAGAGAAGCAATGAAGATATGTCGTTCGAAACTATATACGGAACCAGTTTACTTTGAACGTGAAGAGACGGGGGTCTGAACTCGTTCGTAGCTCGTGTAATCTTTCCATAAAATTTGAACATGGTTAAGTGAAGTAGTTCTGTATCCAGTGTTACAGCGGCTTTAGAGGGTTACAAACGTCTAGTCACTAGAGACCCTTTTGCCACACTTTTTTTCAGTGCCTTACGTGCAGCAATTCTGCTTCATGTTTATTGGCAGAGTGTCTATGTGAAGATCAGTATCTTATTTGACTGAGCCAATTACAAAAACGATCCTGCAACACCACACGTCTGTGATTTGCCGGTAGAATCCCTAGGCTCGTGAGAGTTAAAATATCCAATCACTGACCACAAAGCAGCACTGCAGATGTGCATGTACGGCACCGAAACAAAGTGGGGCAAAATTCTTTTCGCGAAAAATAAGAGTTTGTACCAATCACTGATTATGAAACACAGACACGCAAGTGCACAGTAAAGATTGCAACAAGTTTCTGCAAAATTCTTTTCACCAAAAAATCAGTGGTTCTATAACCAACAGATACGGTTTATGCCTGTCTGTACTAGACTCACGGTGACGTGTTTGCTTACTACCGAGCCCACTGAACCGCGTGCTTGACAGACGATAGTGGCATGAATCATTTGCAGTCTCACAACTGCATCCGAACTCCGCAAATAAGATAAGCAAGACAGGCTCTGAGCCATAGTTGTATTTAGGGGAATGCCGTGGCTTTCGATGTGGCATCCTTGCAAACAAGGGCAATGTTACCAGAGCTTTGCAGTCTGACACAGCCAAAAATTCCCTGATTAATTTGTCTCTCCTACATATATTAAAATAAGAGAACGTCAATATATTGGAGACCAGAAAAAATTCGGTTTTGTTGTGGGAACAAGCTAGGACTTAAACCAATGTAAATTCGATTCGTATATAATTTTTGCAATTAGTTCTGCCCTTATTTAACATCCTGTAAATGCCTTTGAGCCAATAAAAAAGAAGAAAATAAATTAAGGCTCTATGATGTGATATAAATACGTGAGCGAGCAGCTACTTTCTGCTTAAGTACGCAGCTATTCTTGGGGCCTTGCATATAAAATAACCCACGAAATTTCCAGTCCCCATTCATAGCTGTGGTATAGAGCGCGAAGCTTTGTTTACAGCTTTGCCACATAGAAGGACGCAGCCTTCCATTAAACACAATAATGGCACTGGTGCATTGAATCTCTCTCCGTACATTTTCAATTATGTTGTTGAATGGGCCTGACTGGACTTAATACAGTCTGTCTAGGCAAGTCGTGGAAAATTATTCCAACTTACTGTCATTTTTTTTTCTTTTCAACAGAAAATTATAAGCCATTTGCCAAACAGGAATTTGTAACGTTACAAACAATGTTGGCAACATTCCCAATAAAATTGCATCGAGTATGCTATAGTGCTACCGCAAGTAATTTGTTTCAGTGACCATGCAATCATACACCTGAAGAATTCAAGCAGTCTATTTTATATGTAGGCCTATGTTAGAATACAAGTACCTGTACGTCCTTGATCCTATCGTAATTGACAAACGCCTGGAGGCTCTGAGGTAATGACAATGAAGGAACAAATTATTTGGCCCAATCACGACGCGCCACTGTGTTAGCAAGTAGCCAATGAACAGCTCCTATCAGCTTGAGTGTACAGACACGTTTGGAATGTAGCTCAACAAGTCAATACATCGCGCTTTTTTTTTTTTTTTTTTTGTTTTAAACCTGTAGTAAAACGTTTGAATGTATGCTTATTTTTTTATAACTCTACATTGCTCGATGAACATGGGCCATATTTAAGAGTGATGTCTAACTTAACATTTTGACCATCACTGGCGTAATCGTCAGTGACGTGTTGTGCCGGTTATGGAATAATTTTCACGTTTCTGTGTTTTGCAACTTATTGTTTACACATCAGCGAATAATAAGTAGGGAAAGGAACATTCGGTGAGTTTAATCTACTATATTGTGTATACTAAAGCCCCAACCATTTCGCGCAAGCGAGTTTTCAGAATTATTTATGTGGCGAAGACTCTACCATGTGGATATTTCCGCACATGTTCGGAAACCAGGTTTCCCAACCAAGGTTGGGGAATATTCCCATACACTTGATGAATAATATTACCACCTTGAAAAATAGAAATGTATATGCGTTTAGATTTTTGTTCGTCCTAAATTTAACTGAGTTAAATTCCAATCCCTACGCATTATTCTCTTTAAGGAATTGTTAAAAACTTTGTCGTTTCCAATTATTTTTCAAAACATATTGTAGTACTTAGTAATTTTGTGTCTACAGAGTTATACCGGAAGAAAAATACTAGTATTTAAGCTAATTAACCTGTACACTGAAAAAAGTGTATAGTTGTAGGTACCATACTTCTGTTAAAATAGGGACACCAAAACAGTTTGTTTGTCGGTACAACTCTTGACAGTTCCTTCAACAATCTGTTTTGTAGAAGTTACCATCTGGTTTGTAAAAGCAACAAGGCTCTTTGTTTCTTCTACAAAACAGATTTTGAAGGAACTGTCCAGAGTAGTACCAACAACCAAACTGTTCTGTTGTCCCTATTTTAACAGAAGTATGGTATCTGCAACTATACTCTTTTTTCAGTGTAGGGTCCGGTAGTTTTTACGAAACGATTTTGCGCCAAATTGTTACGACGCCTTACGAGCACACTAGCAGTTCGTGATCAACGATGGGATGTTAGTAACTCCCTGGGTTTTGGGGTTCTATACCTTCTAAACAGAGCAGCCTTGTTCTAGTTGGTACAGTCAAATAAGCGACGTTTCTACAGTAAGGCCATCCAGAAGAGCTGCAGATATGCATTTAAGGCATTTTTACAACGTGGTGCGAAAATTTTTTTGAGAAAACTTCCTGGTGACACCTTTAAATCGAATTAATACCAGAAATTATAAATTGCTGCTGTCTACTTTACCGATCTGACTCAAACTAATGTATCGAGAACTTAAAACTACTAGTTTCCTTTTTAGTACAAACTAGGTATGAAAGAACTGTAAATTTGTTCAAACAAGCAATTGGCTATTGACTTATTTGACACTTCTTGGATGTCGCGCTAAGCCAATAGTACAGAAGCAGCTAAATGCAGGCCCATTTCACTGCGTCATCGAGCAACCAGTAAGCAGACAATGTCTGCTTGATTATGCAGATGTTCTTGGAGTCTAGCCTACAGGTCTGTGAACCCCGCGAATTTTTCCCGTCTCTACCTATTAGACATCTCTTGAAGGACGTGAAGCCAATGATAAAAAAGTAACAAAATACAAGTCTAATAATGTTTAGAGACCCGGAAATTTTGCAAATAGGCTTAAGACTAAGTTAGATTTCAAACTCCCGGACAAAAAAGTTACTTTCGCGATTGGGTCACCATTAACAAGGGTGGTCCTCGAGTGTGACGAACCAATAGTAAGCCTACATAAAAATATCCCACTGACTCACACTTTGCCTTATTAGTAGGGATCCTTATTTTTCGCGAAAAGAATTTTGCCTCACTTTGTTTCCGTGCCTTAAACGCATATCTGCAGTTCTGCTTCGTGGTCAGCGATTGGATATTTTAACTCTCTCTCGACTTGGGATTCTACTGGCAAATCACATACGTGTGGTGTTGCTTGAATGATATTGTAATTGGCTCAGTCAAAAGAGACACGGCTCTTCACATAGACAAGCTACCAATAACCATGAAGCAGAATTGCTGATTTGTGCGTAAGGCACTGAAACAAACTGGGACAAAATTCTTTTCGCGAAAAACAGGTGTCCCTAGTGATTAGTAACCGAAGTAACAGCCAATGAACTAGTAGCTGAAGACAGAGTGTACACAGGACTTTGGAGTCCAGCCGACTAGTCGTTCAACCCGTGTCTGTACTAATGTGTTATCGCGGTGCCAGCGTACAGCCAATGAGAAGCCATTGTCTCCTTGAGTGCACAGACATTCTTGGAGGCTAAACTGCAGGTCAACGATCCCGTGAATTTTTCCAGACTTTACAAATCGATCCCCAAAAAGACAAAATTTTCCTTGCGCGTTCAGTACATAGCTGTAGAACTCCCCATCAACTACTCCTCGTGCACAGTTATTTCTTCTTGATGCTTGGAGCCGTTATCAGTCCGCGCCCTTGGCCTTTACTCACGACCCTGAAAGACCTGACACCGAGAGCCACTTTTCTTAAATCTTGCGTTTGATTTCACAGCTCGCTATCAGCTGTTTGCAAGTCTGCCCTGGACGTACGGTTTGATGTCATCGTTGTAGAGACCGGAAAACATAGCGTGTTCACTGACCTGTAGACTAGCCTTCAAAGAATATATGAGCACTCTAGTGGCCAGCAGCTGCTCATTGGCTGCTCGTTGACAGAACATGATTATGGGTCGGTAGTTTTCTCAAAAAAGGGTTTGGAACCACTTTTATTTGTCTTGCGCTCTGCTTCGTTGTTATTGGCAACGTGTCCACATGTAGCGACCTCACTTAGCCTAGACGACTGTGCCAATCAGAAAAAGGCTTACTGCGACACCACACGTCTGTGATTAGTGGGTAGAACCGAAGAAGCTGAGAGTAGAGTCCGGAAGTTTACGCGAAAAGATTTCTGCACCACTTTGTTTCAAAGCTTTGCTTCATAGTTATTGGTGTGTGTATCTGAGCAGAGGCGTCGCTCACTTGACTGTTCCAGTGTGAACAAGGTTACTGAGATGATCTTTGAAAGAACTGTGCAATGTGAGTGCATCACTGGATTTAGTTTCATGGACATACTCCATTGCAAATTAATGACTGTCAAAGAAAACTAAACAAATAACAGAAAACCATAAATAAGCAGCGTATGCTTTAGTCAGCAAGATACATACACAACATGAGATACAAAAACGGAATCGGGTCAAATATTTATTATCTGTTTGTTCCGTGTTTTGTTTGACACGATTCCATTTTGGAATCTCATGTTGTGTATGTATCTTGCTGACTAAAGCATACGCTGCTTATTTATGGTTTTCTATTATTTGTTTAGTTTTCTTTGACAGTCATTCATTTGCAATGGAGTATGTCCAAGAAACTAAATCCAGCCAGGCCACTGAGACACCACTATAACCCCACAATAACCCCAAGACCAGTGAGAATTTTGACCATCCAATCACTGACCACGAAGCAAAGGTGTGCCCATACTACGTAGAAACAAAGTGGTGCAAAATTTTTTTCGCAAAACCTTCTTGACGTCAGCTGTGCGCAAATAGTATCAAATAATTAACTACGCATCAGAGCTGCAGGTGTGTAAATGATTGTGCCTGTGTTTAGTTATTTCTTTATTATAGGCAGGGACCCCTGTTTTTTGCGAAAAGAATTTTGCCCCACTTTGTTTCGGTACATGCACATCTGCAGTTCTGCTTCGTGGTCAGGGATAGGATATTTTAACTATCTCGAGCCTAGGGATTCTACCGGCAAATCACAGACGTGTGATGTTGCAGGAACGTTATTGTAATTGGCTCAATCAAATGAGATACGACTCTTTACGTAGAAACTATGCCAATAACCGCGAAGCAGAATTGCAGATGTACACATAAGGCACCGAAAAAAAAATCGGGCAAAATTCTTTTCGCAAAAAACAGTGATCTTTAATCATAGGCTTTGCGAAAGTTAAAGTAAGGCACGAACCAACTGAAAAGGACACGAATTTATACATTTATTTGAATCCTGATCGGTGCCCAAAGAAAACGCGAATATTTTAGGTCCATGCACATATGACTGGCCGAATAATTTGTAGCAGGAAAAGTTGGTTGTTTGCTAGGGTATAGTGTAGTTTTTGACATGTTCTTAGTTTATTGGGCCAATGAAAGACCGGCAGACCGACTGACCGCTGGTTACTTGTTTACAAAAATTTTAAGCCGTGTTAAAGAGCCGTTTTTTATTCATTTGATGCATATCACAATGTAATGTGTTAGATTTTTTTTTTTTTCGTGATTTTGTGATTTTTGCGTGAAATATATTGGGGACAGAAAAATGCTGCGGACTTACGGAACTATTGACTAGCCTCCAAGAATATCTTTGCACATAAATACACAGTATGTGCTCATTGGCTGCAGCTAGCTGACAAAGTTGCGTCTTTATTATTGGCTCAGCGGACTCCAATAGGTGTCAAATCAGGTAGAGCCACGTGTAAGAATGGCATGGACTTACAGTTGTTTTGAGTCCTAGCCTTTACCAAAAACAAAACGAGAATTTTTCAGGTCTCTATAAATTATACAAAACCTCCTTCCTAAAACAAAATACGTTTAGACCCAATGCTGCAAACCGAAGAAACATGAATCGTACCGGACGATGCCGCTGGTCGGCGGGTTTTCTCGGGGATCTCCCGTTTCCCCCGCCCTTTCATTCCGGCGCTGCTCCATACTCACCTCATGTCACCCACCAGCGTTAATTACCTCTAGGTGGAACGCTGACCAAAAATATCTCACTCACTCACTCACTCACCAACCGGAGAAACATTGTACCAGCAGGAATAACTTCGCTCAAGTACAAAATTGTTTCGGGTGCCATTTCTAGATTGGTGTTGTCAAATGAAAGACGTCTCTGCACAACAACACACTGCCAATAACCATGAAACAGAGCTGCAGGTGTGCTCATAAATAGGGACACCTGTTTTTCGCGAAAAGAATTCTGCAACACTTTGTTTCAGTATCTTATGTACACACCCGTAATTGTGCTTCATGGTTATTGGCAGCGTGTCTATGTGAAGAGCCGTATTTCATTTGACTGAGCCAATTACAATATCGTTCAAGCAACACCACACGTCTGTGATTTGCCGGTAGACTCCCAAGGCTCGTTAGAGTTAAAATATCCAATCGCTGACCATGTAGAAGAACTGCTGACGTGCACATAAGGCCTTGAAACAAAGTGAGGCAAAATTCTTTTCGCGAAAATCAGGGGTCCCTACTCATAAATCACTGAAACATCGCGTGTAAAATCCTTTTTGCGGAATTCAGATGTCCCCTAGCAATAAATAAGCAACTAAATTTAGGCCCGAATGTGGTATCACTATGTCAGCCAGCGGCCAACGAGAAGCTGTTTACCAATTATATTTTTGGAGTACAACACTGGAAAAAGAATATAGTTGCAGGCACCATACTTCCGTTAGAATAAGGACAACAAAACAATTTGGTAGTCGGTATCACAGTAAAAAAATTTGTACTTTCTCAAAAAGTTTTTTTGGAAACCAGTTTCCAAAAAAAAATTTGTAGCACTACGAAAATATTTTGTAAAATTTACAAAAATCTTGTACATTTACAAATTTCTTTGTATATTTACAAACATTTCTGTAAATCTACAAACAAATTTTGTATATTTACAGCTAATCTCTGGTGCATTTTACAATAATTGCTTGTAGTGTTACAAAAATTTTATTTGGAAACTAGTTTCCAAAATTTTTTTTTGTGAAAGTGCGAAATGATTTGTAAAATGTGAAAGGTCTCCTAGGTTTATCTTGGTTTCAATTCGAAAAATATCCTCATTAGCATTATTTTACTAGTTCCCAAAGTTGTTTACGATATTTGTAACCACTTTAAAAGGTTTCTGACATCTTGCTTTTATTATCCGACTGATAATGTTCTGATATTACATTACAAGAATTTCCTTGTAAATGTACAATTTTTTTACTGTGATACTACTCTGGACAGTTCCTTCAACTATCTGTTCTGTAGAAGTTACCATCTGGCGTGTAAAATCAACAAGACTCTTTGTTTCTTCTACAAAACAGATTGTTGAAGGAACTGTCTAGAGTAGTATCAATAACCAAATTGTTTAGTTGTCCTTATTTTAACAGAAGTATGGTACCTACAACTATGCTCCTTTTTTCAGTGAACTTAAAGGTCAGCGAAACCGTAAATATTTCCGGTTTCTGGTCAAGCCCTCTCCAGTCAGGCCCTTCTATACAACAACCTGTGCTCACCAGACAGGAAGAACTATATTAGCATGACGCTGACAGAAGCAGCTTATTTTACAATTGTGCGACACTGCGACAGCGACATTGCGGCAAAAGGGGCTAGCCAATCAGAGGAGAGCAAGCAGACGACAGCGATGGGCTGCGATAGGACATGTTCTATCGCAGCTGCGAACAGGAAAGTGAAGAATAATACAACAGTGTTTTGTAAACAGAAATGACAAAAAAGAAGAAGAATAAAACCCTTTTACAATTATAAATAAACAACTAAAGAGACGTGGAGGTGAGCATTTCATAATATAGTATATTATATTACCAGTCAAATAAAATTAACATACGACCTAAATACATGTAACCAACATATTAACTTGATGTGTGTGTGTGCAGAAGAGCTGTTAAGTGTTAATTGAAAAAGTTCGGAAGCGGGAATCTCATTATTAACAGCTCAGTGAGAGGAAAACACATTTAACATAACTAAACAAACCATAAAGGCGCGCATGCGCATATTCAAATCGGCAATTGGGATTCATTTTCGTTACTCTTTCTGTTGGAAGATGACACTAAAAGCAACTAAACGCATCGTCGCTGTCGCAGTGTCGCACAATTGTAAAATCGGCTTTAGAGAGAGTTTTCCAGTCGTGGTGGGAGGAAATGAAACACTCACCCAATGTTGAGTCGACACGCCGCGCAGAGAGGACAGAATCTCCGTGAAGACTGCGGGAGCGCGCCGCGTGCACCACTGAGCTCGCCGGCGACGCTGATTGGCCTCTTATAGCACCGGACACGACCAATCGCAGCCTCATTGCGGGCGCGGCATCTCCCTCGCGTCACTGCTGCTCGCCGGCCAGACGAATTCACCAGCTCTCATTGCGTAATCAGAGCCATAGCAAGGCCGGCCCAGTGCCCCAGGTCCTCACTGTTGGCAACCCTGACGTAAGGCGCTTGTGAAACTTCATGACGATAGGGGTAGGTAACCCAAACAGAATTTGGTGTTTGAAATTTCACTCCTGTAAGTTTACCAGTGCCCCAGGTCCTCGCTGTTGGCAACCCTGACGTAAGGCGCTTGTGAAAATTCACGAGGATAGGGGTAGGTAACCCAAACAGAATTTGGTTTTTGAAATTTCACTCCTGTAAGTTTACCAGTGCCCCAGGTCCTCGCTGTTGGCAACCCTGACGTAAGGCGCTTGTGAAAATTCACGAGGATAGGGGCAGGTAACCCAAACAGAATTTGGTGTTTGAAATTTCACTCCTGTAAGTTTACCAGTGCCCCAGGTCCTCGCTGTTGGCAACCCTGACGTAAGGCGCTTGTGAAAATTCACGAGGATAGGGGTAGGTAACCCAAACAGAATTTGGTTTTTGAAATTTCACTCCTGTAAGTTTACCAGTGCCCCAGGTCCTCACTGTTGGCAACCCTGACGTAAGGCGCTTGTGGAAATTCACGAGGACAGGGGTAGGTAACCCAAACAGATTTTGATGTTTGAAATTCCACTCCTGTAAGTTTACCCGTGCTCGAAATTTCAACTGGGAGCCTCTCGGTCAACTACTAAAACTATATAAACATAATACGCGTAAAGAATGCACTGAGGGACAATATGTTTTTTTATTCCTGTCATTTTAAAACCTTGAGTAGGATTGCAATTGGGCGGTTACGAAATCCTGGTAATCGCTTGTAGTAGCATAGCAGCGCCGTTGCACCGTTACTGCTGGTCAGCAGTGATAAAATCTATCGTTAGAGATTATGAAAAATAAAGATAACATTTTCTGTCTGTGAACTATCCAAATCAGTATGGCCCGCCACAGACTAAATATTAATACAGATGTGAAATGACGTTGGTGGTTCATTCGATACAAGCGATCTTTGCTGCATATTGACTACCCGATCCTGTCGATACCAGCCCCATGTCTGTTTGGCTCATTCATATTAGAACAGGTTTCCTATAATATTCCTGGGTGCCGTCTAGGAATTCAGCCGCCTTACGCTGATTGGTGGTATGCGTTCCCGTCATGTTGCTGGCCAGGGAAACCATTTTGCTGGTGTGTGTGACTGTGTTGGCCGCCCTACGTGTTATTTTGCTTCTGTACTCCTAAACATTCTGTGGCGCCGCCCTCCGCTTGAATGTTTGGTAGAGATCCAGACATTTCGTGAATTCGTTAGGGAAAGGGTTAGATTTCAAACTCCTTTACACGTTAATTACTTTCGTGATTGTGCCACAGTTACTGAAACTCTACCCTGTCCCTGAGTACACTGAACCAATAGCAAATCTGCGTGATAACACTCACAGACTCCCGCGCTACATTGTCACACGTACAACTGGCCACCACTGTAGCAGCACCCAATGTACAAGTATCTGAAAACATAGTGTATACACTACTGTGGAGTCTAGCCTGCTGGTCGTCGAACCCGCAAAATATCCGGGACTCTAATTAATGGACGACGGTTATGTACAGGGCCACGAACTTTTCGTGGAAATAATTTAGCCCTAGTTTATTTCAGTGCCGTACGTTCACATCTGCCGTAGTAAGAGATTGGATGTTTTTAATCCTCAGTGTCTTGGAGTTTTTCTGGCAAATCACAGACGTGCGGTGTTGCAGAAACTTGACTGTGATTGGCGCAGTCAAATGGGAGACGTCTCTTCACAAGCACAAGCTGCCAATAAACATGGAGCACGTTTGCAGATGTGCCCGTAGGAACTGAAACAACCTCGGGGAAAAAATATGTTCGGGACAAGTTTGTAGCCCCAGACAAGTGGCACGTTTTATTTGTTTACAGACAAATCACAGACGTCCTATCTTAGTGCACCAGAGTAAGCATTGACCCAGTCAAATATGGACCATCCAGTAACGAAAGAAAAACGCCGGGAAGTAACGAATTACACTGAAGCCTAGCTAACAGTCAGTTTTCCCGCGATGAGTCGCCATAACGGAAAATTGACGCTGAAAACCAAAATTTGTTAAACTAACCTTATGTAAGGAAAAATATAGACTTTCCAGGTGAATTTTAATTAATACTAACAAGTCCCATATGTAGAAAAAATGGTTTTCATTACCTTTCACCTTCATTAAATCATGAGTAGAGACGATGGTTTATCGCGGGAAAACTTGACAGTTTGCTAGGTTTCAACACACGCTCAGCTTATGAAAATATTACTGGCTTTCGCTTCTAGGTAGAGCTGTTACCCTATTCGACTGAGCCAATAAGAATCCCGCTATTGTAAAATTAGGTACATATTATTGGTCTGCTGACAGCAACGTTGTGCCAGACGTGTAACGCCCAATCATACATGTGTCGAGAAACTACAGCGTTTTCAAGAGTATGTAGGCAGAAAACATTTTCGCGAAATACCATCATCTCTAATCATTGTGTTGCTGAAACCTCATGTGTATTGCGTGTTGCCTAACTGTAAGGATCCAAATTTTCTACTCCCAATTTTCTTGGGAACGGTTCAATTGACGCTGTTGCGACAAGGCGAACTCGTTTGTTCACGAGGGCCTCTCGCTACGTACTGCACCAAGGGACTGCTGATTTTCACGAAAAGAGTTTCGCCCCAGTTTGTTTCAGTGTCTTACGTGCACACCTGCAGATCTGCGTCGTGGATATTGGACAGAGTGCATTTATGAAGAGATTGCTCTCATTCCACCGAGCCAATCACAGTAAGGTTACCGCAATGCCACACGTCTATGATTTGCGGGTACAACCCCACGACTCGAGAGTTACAACGTCCAATCGCTAGGGGCCGGAAAATTTTGCTGATTCAATTACCTGCATGTTAGAATGCATTGTACTGTGCATACCCAAGCCCCGACCATTGGTCAACTAGCTGTTATTCAGTGAAACAACAGACAATGAACGAATATAGAGGGGTTTGAATATGTATAGGTCAATGGATCCCAGCCTGCAGGTCATTGAATCAGTGAAATTTTCCGTCCCCTACCAATCACTGACCGTTAATCAGGACAGCAGGTGTATTCGTTAGGCACTGAAACAAAGAAGGGCAAAACTCTTCTCGTGAAAATCATCAGTCCCTAATTATATCGTTTAATAGCAAAAAAAAAAACGCAGTGTTAAAAATTAGTTGCCAAAAAAGACTTGGCGAACCCCATTATCTACTGAAGTTCGAAGGTCTTCGAAACCATTTCAACACAGACTGCTCTCTTGCTTTTACTAAACCGCATCCATAACTTCAATATTCATTCCTCAATATTTTTGGTTGCTTCAACAAATTTTATTTCTCAATGTCAATTTTAAATCCCGAATTTCTCCCTTTAAGATGTCCACAAGCCGAAAACATTTCATTACATAACTTATCCTCATTTTCCACAAAGAATCACCTCGCAAAGTTTGTTTTATATATGTATAAAGAGAGAGAACACTGACTCTCTGACTGACTGATTGACTGACATGTCAAATTGCAGCCCAAACCACTCAACCTGAAATAGTGAAAATTTTGTGTGTGTTCCCCTCAGGTCGTAGGCGAGCACTAAGGACGGATTTTTAGAAACTCTACCTCTAAGGGGGTGAAAAGGGGTGAAATATATTTTCGAAGAAATGTCAATAGAACTTGAACCCGACAGCCTATCGTCGTGATTTTATTTTAATAGGAAACGCATAAAAACGCATATTAGTCAATTTAAGGATTTTTTTAATTTCAACATTTATAAGGAGGTGAAAAGACCTTAAATGTGTTTTCGATTAACTATGGATATATATCGAATCCTTCGGGATATGGAGTTGGTTGTCACTTCAAATTGCTGCTTACGTAAATACTCAAAAATAAGTTTTAATATTTTTTTTGAAATTCGACCCCCAAGCAATAAAATAGGGCAAATTTGTTTTATGAACCGTCTATATCTCTAATACACAAATGACTATCGTCGTGATTTTTACTTTTATTGGTTACGTATACAAATGTCTATAACAGGACTCCAAGACGTTTCGAAATTCTTTAATTAAGGAGATGGGTTGTACGTGAAATGTGTTTCCGATTATTCTTCCATATCTATCGAACCAATCGAGATATCGAAGTGCTCTTTTCTTTAGGTTGATGCTTTTGTAAATATCCCAAATAACATTAAAATATATTTTCCGAATTTGGCCCCAAAGAGGTAATAAAAAAAGGGTTAAATGTGTTTCCGATTCACAATCGATATATAGCAATGTGATTTTGTTTAAGATTGATGCTTATTCAAATACCTGAAAAGTGATTTCAGAAATATTCGGAATTCCCCACCTAAAGAGGTGAAAGGGGTGAAAAGTGGTGAAATGTTTTTTGATTAATCGTTGCTATATCTTGAACCCAAAGGGGGCTATTGTGATTTACACGTCCATGAAGCACCAGTTAAGTAGTCTAAAATGTGATAGAGAGGCATTTCGAAATGGAGTCTCTCAGGAGGTGAAACGACCTGGAATGGGTTTTAGATAAATCTTCGATATATATCTAACCCATCGAGATATTAAGTTTATTTTTGCTTCAAGTTGAAGATAACGTAAATGGCCTTAAAATTGTTCTACGACTTTAAAAATTCGAACACTCAGTACTGTACAAGAGTGATAACGTATTTTTATTGACTGATCGATTTTACTTCGACTGAAAAGGTTTTCGTCTTGGTTTTCGATTCACGGATATTTTTACAAATATTTCAGGTGTGAAATTAAGATTTTTCTAATTTCATCATCTCAAGGGGCCAAAAGGCGTAATTTTTTTTTCTGTCAACCAATGATACTTACCATAACCAATAGAGATATTGAAGTGTAGTTCGCGTTAGAATGATTCTTACGTAAGTACCTAAATGAAGTAATACAGGGTATTTATCTTATAACATAACTTAATTATTGAGATGGAAACTTAGTTTGTAAACTTTTAAGCCGATGGTCCGGAAAGCAAGTACACCAGCGAGAAATAAAATATACAGGAGACACATTCTATACCTCTATCAAGACGTGGTGTTGTACAACCTATATGAGGCCGGGACATAAGTGTTTTATTTTTTAAATTAGTTTTCATGAATAATTTAGACGTTATGTGGCGCAGTTTTTTGTAGCTCCGATCTGTTGTCCGGGAAGTTCTGGGCCATATATATTTTTAAGGCTGTGCAAATGTGATAGTCTGACACACAAAATGTGCAAGGAAGATGAAATAAGTGCAATTTGGATAAAGTTCCAAAGTGGTGGAAATGTATTATGCAGTTCACTATCTACTGAATTTCCTCGACAATATCAGTCCACTTGTACCATCTCACTAACCTCAAGACTGGGGCACCAAATGCGTTTATTTCAGCGAAACTATCATGCCAAAACTGTCTAATGCCACTTAACTTCAAGTGAAGGTTTTGAAAAACAAATATGTTATTGAGGACACCATCAACAATGATTGTACTTGGAGGAAATCAGTCTTAATACCACGTAAACTACGTGTTTTATTCGATTACCCTCTTACATTTAAAAGTCTGTAACTACCCCAAAACGCCAACTCTGCTGCGACTATGAATAAGGCCCAGACGAAGTCGCTGAATAGATGGTCTGGTAAACTCACTTGTTCGCTACAGATATCAAAAATCTATTCCTCGTGCAGCAAATGAAAATATTGTCTTCGGGTTGATTTGTTTGTTCTGAAACTCAGAGTAAGTGGACGGAGAATAACTTTCACACTGCTGGAATGGTTTAAGAAATGCTTGGCAAAGAAAACATCAGACTAAAGGGAGCCTGTATCTTTTCGATTACCCTTGCTGTACAAAACTTCAACGTCAGCAAAGATAAACTTAACATTTTTTTTTCTCTAGAGACTAAACTTTGGAGCGACCCTCAGCTATCTTGGACTGCAGGGCGCTCGCATGTCCTGATAAGCCACCACCTTCTATAACCAGTGGCGTGGGCGTGTTGCAAGGTAAGCTGTACTTTGTGATGTCTGTACAAATTCTTGAGTTTGCTGTCGGTAGTGGCGAGGCACTAATGTGATGCTACATCTAATAGGCCACTCTCGGTTTTGTACAAACGTCGCAAAATACAGCTTACCTTACAACACACCCACGCCATGCTACTGTCCAAAACGTAATACAAGAAAACAGGTGAAGCTGTTGCGATGGTGATAGCTATTGAGATTAAATGTAAGAACTGGCCCACTACAACATATTTGTATTACAGTTAGTACTTGAGCTATAATGCAATGATAATTATTCTGTCGGCGAAGAAAATAACTGGCAAGGATATAGTCCGTTGTACCACTACGCTTTGAAAAAATATGTTTGTATTTTTATAAAGAATGTACTTAGAAACCAAGCTGCAAAAGAAATTATTTGTAGATCTACTAAGGCTGTTCTTGTAAAATATACTTAGCCTTTTGTTTGTAATATTATCACGTGTGTTCTTGTATTACTTTCTTCAGTGAAAAAGCAAATTTGAAATATTTTCTTGTTTTGTGTCACTAAAATGAAGGTAATAACTGTTGAAAAGAAATTTTTGATTAATTTTATTTTAAAAATTAGATAAATCAAACTGGACTGGGTTTAGATTTTGCGTCTTTACGCGTGGTATCCGTACACTTAACTGTTAGAAATACTTCACTTACTCCCTGGCTTCTCGTTTATATATACATACATACATACATATATATATATATATTTAAATAATTAATTTTGCTGTCTTTATTATACAGTTAGAATTTTGTATATACGTCGCTTCATTTAAGCTAAATATAAATATATTAACTAAACTGATATTTGTCTATAACTTACCTTTCTCGAACAAATCGGCGAATTTGTTTTTGCACTACGGTTTCTGAAGTTTATTACAAACACGAACTTTCTTAAATTTCTAACAAATAATTTAATCAAGAATATCGTAATTTAGCTAGTTGCTATTGTAAAACTTCAAAGATATTCTCTTTACAGCTATAGTTTAGAAAGTAGTTATTATCAGAAACTAGCAAGAACTTCACAGTTACATAAACAATAACTTAAATTAATAAAAAATTATTGATATTGCAGCATTTTACTTAAATAAATATTGTAACAGCTTTGCTATTCTGGGCGCAGCAAGGTTCGATTAGGACGTAGCGCTTAGATAATTAAATTAATTAATTACTTTAAATATGTTTATTTATTACAATCTCTATAAAGCACTGTGCATTAAGTATACAATACTTGCATTTCACCCTCTTTAAATAAATATTTACAGATATTATATTCAAATAATCTCCCTAAAGGTCTAATTTACAACTCTAGCATTTAATTCATAATAATTTCGCTCTCAGTCCTTCGATCGCATAAGCCTCTATCTAGAAATGTTTCGCAAAGCACAGCTACAGCCCAACCTGTTCGTCCACTCTAGCACTTACTCACATTAATCACTCCAAGAGTGCCACCATCGTCCACATTTGCGTAGTCTCTCTTCGATCTGTTGGACCTGTCTCGTCCCTCTGCCAAGTCCGTCGCGAACACTCACCGGCTAAATGCCACAATCACTCTGTTGCTGCTCGCAGTGGGCCGGTATTTATAGTCGCCTGCGATGACACCCAGAATATTCTAAGAGCTCGCCGACCATGCCGTTTGATGTAAGCTGAGCTTTCCAGGTGCTGCGGAAACATTCAGTCACGTCAGAGCCGAATGCCTGTCACTGATTGACAGGTGTTCACCCATTAAGAATGTTTGTGACATTAACCAGGCCTGAGTAGCCCGCGTCGCCAGGGTGGGAAGACGGGGGGAGGAGGAGGGGTGCAGTCCGCCGCCTTGTCGCCGGGACTGGAGGTAGCGAACAGGAGAGGCTCATCAGGTCGCTCAGCCCAGTGTCTTCGAGAGCGCTGACCCGTTACAATATGATTTTTTCTGAACAGAGCTCTATGTTTATAACGAAAATATTTTTGCATCTTTTCGTTTCAGTGCCTTACATGCACATCGCTATCTCTTCTTCATGGTTATTGGCAGCGTGTCTTTGTTCAGATACGTCTCTCAATTGATTGCACCAATCAAAATACATTTATTATGATACCTTACGTCTCAGATTTGCCAGTAGAACTCGAAGACATGTGAGAGGTAAAACATTCAATCCCTTATCTCAAAGCACAACTGCACAAGCGCACATAAGTGATTTAAATCTAATAGTGCAAAATCTTTCAGCCCCAAGCTTAGCTCTACTTCCAGACCATTTAAGTTTGGACTATTTCTTGGGAACACATAGTCAATTAACAATAAACATTGCATGATTCAGTGGATGTGTCCGATTTGATGTGGACCAATAGGACGCTGTTCAGTAGAAATATAGCAGGCAATGGTACTGACTTCCTTGAAGAAGCGGTGCTGTAGACAGGTGACTCACTTCATACGGTCAAGAAGTCCAGAAAAATAATCTATTTTCAGATCTAAAAGTTGTAATTGCCGCGATGAAGTTTATGAAACTATCACAAACCAACTTGTGTATTTTGTAAATTAAAAACTGCAAATGAATGAAGACATTGAAACAATTGACGCCATTTACTTACGTTTTGACATGTAGGGGCTATTGTTCAAATTGCCATGCCAGTATTAATATATAGCAGTTATTGTTATGTTGGATTTCAGA